>CP137677.1:27170876-27187320 GCA_037976565.1 Mesocentrotus franciscanus | reverse complement strand
CGTGCAATTTAAACCCTGAAAAGTCGTAAAAGCTTTTTGAATTCGTACCGGCTATCGAGGCCCTGTTCGTAGAGAGGAGCAGATCTCGTCCAAAATTCACCTTCGCGTATCTCCCTTATTTTAGCACCAACGATCATGAAAATGTAAAGTGCACGTACAGAATGATAATATTATTCTTCAAATTAATTATCATCTAAAACTGTATGGTATTATTAAAGATATAGGTATTTTCTGTTTCAGAGGTCGGTGAAAAGAGGTTCTTTTCTTCCAGAGACTCGAGTCTCACTCTCCGCGAAGTTTCGTGTTGGCGTAGTTAGTAGTTCTGTGTAGAACTGCTTTCAAAACTAGGGGAAGATTCATGAAAAGACTGGAAACTACAGCTATATCGGAGGTGTGCGCCTGCGCTGTTCGCGTCACCGACCGTGCGTGCATACCATATATGCAAAATGCGTCATCGATCAGCTGTTTTACGCTGTGGCAGCTGCAGTCCAGTAAACTCGATTGAGTTACAGTTGCAGCAACTCCACGATATTTTCACAGTACCCATACCAATTTATTTAAAAGTCATTGTTTAGCAAAACCAACGATGCTCGATCCATACCACAGAACTGTAAAACCGAGTGCAGCGCAAACAGTTTTGCACGTATAACGGTACGTGGGACTACAGGTTACTGCACGTATCCCTATAGATGGGACTACACTTACGCTTCCGCGAATGTTTCGCCATGGGTTCGTTGATGACATTGCCTTCGATTTTTCCCGAGATAACCGTGGGACATAAAATTATGAAAAGGTATTTGGAGGAGAGCTTTCATATACTATGATTTATCACGTACGAAAGTATCTATCTGGCGTAATGACGGAAAATATAAAAAAAACTCCAATATTTTCAGATGCAAAAACACCAAAAATGGCACTTCGTTTCGCTTAGTTTTCGGATTATTAAATCAGGGTTCGACAATTTATACTGCAATATTTATGAGTTAAAACAACACTCTTGTTCTTCAATTGACATTTCAATCATTCCATTTGGTGATTTCTATTGGGGGGATTTTACAGTTAAGCTGATACTCTTTCGTAGCGGTTTAGCGTAAACAAGTTGTTTACTTTATGCAAATAAGGCTTCAAGGACGAAAGCTTGCGCAAAGTTAATTGTATCCACAGCCCCGCGCCGCCTGCGTAATTTTTATTTACACGGCAGCCTGTGATTTTTACGGCTTTAATCTCAATAAAAGCGCTCGCGAAGAGTCTAGCTAGCTAGCTAAACCTGCGCATGCGCACATGGTAACCGTTAGGGTTAGTGATAGGGTTATAATAATCATGCAAACTCACCTTTCATCAACCCATCGTTAGCCAAATCGGTAAGGGCAGCGTAATACAACGTTGGAGTTCAGTGTGGGTTCGAATCTCAGTATTTCTTCATTTTTATTGTTTGCCTTTATAAATAGTGAAGCAAAGCAATAAATAATCAAAGTCTAACCATAGTCAATTGTTTGTGACCTCTTTCCAAGCTTTCGTAGCTAGCTAGACTCTTCGCGAGCGGGTTTATTGAAATTAAAATCGTAAAATCACAGCCGGCTATTGTGTAAATAAAAAAACACACCCAGGTCAAAAAACAGTTGGGGACCAGTTGAAAGCAACTGGTACTGGTACCAGTTGATTCCAGTTAAGTGAACGGGTTTCAATATGGAAATTGGTTTAGTGGAATCAACTGGTACTGGTACCAGTTGGAATACCAGTTGTCAACTGGTACCAGTTAGGACCAGTTGAAACCACCAGTTGATTCCAGTTCAGTGAACTGGTTTCAATATGGAAATTGGTATAGTGGAATCAACTGGAATCAACTTGTACTTCTACCAGTTAGGACTAGTGGTACCAGTTGATTCCAGTTAAGTGAACTAGTTTCAATATGGAAATTGGTATAGTGGAATCAACTGGTATCAGTTGGAATACCAGTTGTCAACTGGTACCAGTTAGGACCAGTTGAAACCACCAGTTGAAAAACCGTGAGTAGATATTTCCAGTTGATTTACCAGTTGAAAACCATTTAGTAACGTCAATCAACTGATAATCAATCAATAATCAATAATCAATCATCATTTTAGCATGGCATCTGGCGACCAACTGAACCATATTTATATAGACTCTTGCAATAGATCATTTGAAGTGAATTACAGTTGTGTATATAAATGAGTGATGAAGGGTTCGTATACATACATATATACACAATTGTACATGTCTTTACTGGTTATTAATTACATATATCAGTATATATATATATTTTTACGTCTTAAATTAGATGTAAAACATGATCAGACATATATAATATACTTGTCAATGATTGACTAAGAAACTATAAATCACAAAATTGATGTGCATTGTCACATTTGCCTGTCAGATCATGATATAATTACGTTTTCTGTGAAAACATGCAAATTAATCATGAATATGCATAAGATACATTGAACTGGTTTTTGAACTGGTATTCTACTGGTTTTAACTGGTAAATCAACTGGCAATCTTCAATTGGTTTCAACTGGTAAATTATCTATTGGTTTCAACTGGTAATTCAAGTGGTAATCATATTCTGGTTTTCAACTGGTAAAGCAACTGGTAATCATCTACTGGTTTTCAACTGGTAAATCAACTGGTAATCATCTAAGGATTTCTAATGACTGGAATCAGCTGGTATCAATGGTCCAGTTTGGCCACTGTGCTGCAACTGGAATGAAGTTAATTATGAACTAGTAGATTTACCAGTAAGGCCCATTGGTTTTAACTGGTATCAACTGGTCTAATAATATACCAGTATACGCCTATAGTTTTCAAATGGAATCAGCTGGAAACACCCATTGGGTTTCAATATGTTCCAATCGGAATTAAACAACTGGTATCAACTGGTGTAACAATATACCAGTATGGTTAATTGGTTTCAACTGGAATCAACTGGTTTGTTTTCAGCATGTGCCAGTAGAGTCAATGGGTTTCAACTGGGATATACTGGTGCATGTGAAGTTTACCACTTGTGTGAACTGGTTTCAACTGGTACAACTGGTACCAGTTGAATCCAGTTGAAACCAGTAGAATAAATTGGCACATATTCCAGTTCCATCAACTGGATTCAACTGGTACCAGTTGATTCCAGTTGATATACCAGTTGAAAATCTAACTGGTTTCAATGGTTTTTTGACCTGGGCACGCCGCCTAATGGATATTGCGTATTGGTCAGAGCAACAGGCTGTAAGATATAAGAACAAGACGTTTTTTTCGCCTTTAAGCTTCAAGAACTCTCATTTGTGCTAGGACGCTTTGAAAGGTTAGTGTGCTCTTAGTTGTTGACTTTCTCCACCATTAATAATTAACCATACTTTACAGCTTTGTTATAATTGAAGCAAGCTGTCATGATTCCTAAGCTGAAGAAGCCTGGCCTTTCACCTGAAGAACTTGCAAATTATCGGCCTATTTCTAACATCAGTCACATTAGCAAGGTCATCGAAAAGGTTGCAGTTGCCCAGATACAGGAATACCTGACATCCCATGGCCTGCTTCCTCAGACACAATCGGCATATAGATCTCACCACAGTGTAGAAACGGCCTTACTGCGCATCAACAACGACATCTTGATTGCGTTGCATGGACAAGCACTTGGAAGCATTTCTCATCCAATTAGACTTCACAGCCGCTTTTGACACGATCGATCGATCACTCACTCCTCCTAGATCGATAGTTCCATCGTTATGGACTCGCAGGTACTGTCCTCAGCTGGTTCAGATCGTACTTCTCACAACGGAGTCACGTCGTCAAAGTTGGGACCAGTACCTCACGAACTGTCGAGGATACTTGCAGGGTCGCTCAGGGTTCTGTCATGGGGTCACTTACGTTCACTCTATGCACCCACCGATCAACGATATCATCTCAGCTCACAAGCTCAGTAGCATGATCTACGCAGACGACACCCAGATTTATGCCATATTTCATCCTTCGGAACGTAGTGTATTCATTGACAAACTGAACGCGTGCATTAAGGACATCAGAAGTTGGGCTATTCGAAATCAACTTGCCATAAACGATAAGAAAACAGAGGTTACTCATTTCTCCTCAAGATTCCTTAATCGGCCCAATCCCAGCATTACCCTGAGGGTAGGCGACATCAACATAGCGGCATCAGGAGAGGCAATAAACTTGGGAGCCAGCATTGACCACCAACTTACGATGAAAACCCACGTTAAGAACATCTGCAGATCGTCCATGGCTGCCATCCGCAAAATCGCACAGATCCAGATATACGTTGACACTAAAACAAAACAAAAACTCGTCCATGCATTCGTTATTTCACGACTGGATTCATGCAACTCTGTAATCAGTTGCCTCCCAGACTCAGAAGGGAACAAACTACAACGCATCCAGAATACCGTGGCCAGAATGATTGAACAATCCCGACGGACAGAGAACATATCACCCATCCTCCTTCGTCTCCACTGGTTACCTGTCAAAAAACGAATAGACTTCAAGGTCCTACTTCTCACATACAAAATACTCCACGGCAAAGCCCCTTCATATCTATGTGAGCTAATCCATCCATATGTTTATGCCCGCATTCTCCGATCTCAACAACAAAGTCTCCTACAAGTCCCACGCACCCATACTCAATTATACGGCGAAAGATCCCTGAGTTACTATTGACCCACCCTATGGAACAACCAACCCCTCAATGTTCGTAACGCCCCGACGGTCGATTGATTTAAATCGCTTCTGAAGACATTTATGTTCGTCCAATAGTCTGTTAATTATATGACTAGTTTATGTCAAATAATGTTATTTCCTTACTACAATAAGATTGTAATTATTCGACTATTATAATTGTGTACATAGGTTTATACCATTATATCTGATTTTGTCTTCATCATTGTATACGGTATGTATTTCTGTTAATTCATGCATATTTAACTCTTTAAATTAATGTCATAAAATGTATAATTGATTGTTATGAAGCTCATAGAGAATTTATTATTATGCGCTATATAAAAATGACTTTATTATTATAAAACGCAACATATATTTATTTCCTTAATGTATCAATGTTCGTTACACAGATTGACTCAACAAGTTTGGACATGATCATGACGATTCCAAGTGCGAAATCAGAAATGAATGTAGTTGTTTTCACTCATCGACCAATTAATGCAGCCATTTTGCTCGTATTCGCATTGGTCGGTCTATTTGGAAACGCCCTCGTCATCATTTCAGTCAACGTTGGCAGAAAGCCTCGGACGATCACCAATGTCCTGGTGGTCAATCTGGCTTTCGCTGATTTCATGGCATATACCTTCTTACCGTTCCAAAGCGCTGGTCTCCTAAGTCAAACGGGAAGGTACCCTCTGCACGAGGCGGTGTGCACAGCCGTTGCCGCAGTAGAATACATCAGCGTGTGCTCAGGGGCGTCGCTAGACCTTTTTCAGTGGGGGGTGTAGAGTCCACCGATTACCGACAAAACTAGCCACCAATTACCGACAACTATATTAATGCCAATGTCCCAATGTCTACAAATTTAACCGTATAAACCCGGGGCCGGGGCTAAATTATTTTCACACGAACTATCAGGTGCGTTGCTAGGATTTTATTATAGGTGGTAGTGAGCACGCGAAGCGTGCAAATCACTTACATAGCGCGCTCCCTAGGGGGGTGGGTGCAGGGAGGGGGTTGTTTCCCCCTCCCGCGCGAAGCACGGAAGCTTTAACGTTTCATTAATTTATTAGGGATAGAAGACGATTCGTTGTACCGTTCCCGACTCTTAATACTTATCTGAATTCAGTTCCCCCCTCCCGCGCAAAGCGCGGAAGCTTTGATGTTTCATTAAATTATGACTCTTAATCCTTGTCTGAATTCATTTTCGCCCCTCCCGCGCGAAGCGCTAAAGCTTTAACGTTTCATTAAATTATTAGAGAAAGAATACGATTCGTTGTACCGTTCCGGATTCTTAATTCTTGTTTCGCCCCTCCCACGCGAAGCGCGGAAGCTATGACGTTTCATTAAATTATTAGAGAAAGAAGACGATTCGTTGTACCCTTCTCGACTCTTAATCATTGTCTGAATTTCAAAAAAAGTTTTACTTTGTCTGATAAAAATTCACAGTTCGTATGGAAAACAAATTTACCGGCCGACCGACATAATACATCTCATCGACTTTAACTTCTGCATTGATATAGTACACGATGATCGAGCAAGAATAAGACATAGCTGACCCGACACAGCAACATATCTATGCGTATCTTTCTTGCTCCCTCGACGAGGAGAGTCCACCCAACAACCCCTTCTCTCTCTTACCCCAACCCCTTCTCTCTCAGGCTCTTACCCCCTCTCTCTCCTCTCTTTCATCCCCCGTTTATTTTTCTTTCTTTTCCCTCTTTTCCTTTCCTTCCTTTCCTCTCCTTCCTCTTTTTCATTTTTCTCTTTCTTTCCTTTCTCTTTCCTTTCTTTTCTTTCTTTTCCTTTTCTTTTTTTTCTTTTCTTTCACTTTCCCTCTCTTTTTTTCACCTCCCCCTTTTCTCATTTTTTCCCGACGGCAGCGCAATTTTACCGACAAAATCCCGACAGGTGGGGGAGGGTGTCGCAACCCCACACGCCCCCTGCGTGTGCTGCAGTGTATACACCCTAGTCGCCATCGCATTCGTCCGCTGGTACGTCATCACCAGATCTATTCGTGGTCATCAAGGTCTTCATTCCCGAAGAAAATCAATAAGATCATCTGGATAATCTCAATCTCATTCATGGTCGTACCTCCTGTCCTTGGCATTGGAACACTTGGTTATTCCGAATATTACAGCCTATGTTCTTTGACAGATACAAACGAACTAGAATCCTATTTTATCTCACTACAAGGGACTCTGGTCGCCAATGCCCTGCTGCTCACTTTCTTATCTTATGCCATGTCTTGCGACATAATAAGCAGTTTCGTCACAAGTACGCGGTTGATGAGAAACAGGAAAAATTGTGATCATTCGCAAAGTACCATTCGAAAACCATCGAAAATCAAAGTCTTATGATGGTGGCAAAAGTCGGAAATAGGTGTCAAACAGTTTTTGTTGGACAAAGAGGGGATACTTCAGGAACACGTTACATTGTTGATAATTCAGGTGCTAAACGAATAACAGGTCCAGTACTACCTATATGTCAGGTAAATAAGATACATGCATGTTCAGATGTTAATAAAGTTTTACACAAAATTAGATGGATTTTTACCCAACAAAACATCATGTTTCCATTTTTACCCAATATCCCTTATAAAAAAAGTACCATCGTAACCATGGTAATACCATGGTATAACCATGGTACTTTATGGTACTGGTGGTACTTGTCTCTTACCATGGTACTACCATGCTAGAACCATGGTATTACGATGGTTTTAAAACAAGTACCATAGTATACCATGGTACTTCCAAATGGTTACATCGTACATGGCGGTACTTGGCAGTTGTATGGTTCAATACCATGTTTGTATGGTTCTAACCATGGTTCAGTACCATGGCTGTATTATCTGTTTCATAGCATGGACTTTAATTTTTGAAAACAAAAACAACAAAAAATTACCGGACGCATGAAATCATTTTACCGGACGTATTAAACCAAATTCTCGTCTGTTACCATGGTACTACCATGCAAGAACGATGGTAATACCATGGTTTTAAAACAAGTACCATGGTATACCGTGGTCTTTCGTGGTACTTCCAAATTTGTACATGGTACAGTGCGGTACTTGGCAGTTGTATGGTTCAATACCATGTATTGTATTAGCATGGTACATGTATTTTTCTCCTTTTGTTTGCAATTAATTCACATATCCAACATGGGGAAACAAATGTGTCTTGTTTGTTTTGTGTTTTTGATTGATTTTATTTCTGCGTTCAAAAAACAAATAACTGGCCGCATGACATTTTTACCGGATGCATGAAACCAAATAAAAAAACTTATGAGAATTAACAAACAAAAAAATAATCAAGAAAATTAAGAATCTTGAAGAAAAAAAAATTTATGATAATTATCAAAAAATATTAAAAAGATAATTGTAAAAAAATATATAAATAAAAATAAAAAAATTATAAGAATCATTAAAAACAATTATTACGATTTTTAAAAAATATGAAAAAAATTATAAAAATTGTAGGAAGAAAAAAAAATTAATAAAAAAAAATGATATCGCGTGTATCCGGAATCTGACTTATTTTTATCATATTAAGAAATGCATTAATGTTGTTAAGACGTGTGCAATTGTTATTAGGGGAAAGAGGAGTGGAAAACTCTCAACTTTTATTTGGCCATTTATCAATGGTGTATACATCTAGAAATTGTGCAACAGCTTAAAATATCATAAAGAAGGTCTGCACTAGTCAAGACTATACCTACAAGCCCCAAACCCACACACATAAAACAGCCAGGCCTCTCAAAGCAGTCGATATCTCTATAATATCGATTGAATGTCTATAATTGCCCATAGGGCAGTGACAACTCTATTTACAGGATGTAAACTTTAGGTTAATTGTTATTGAATAAAATTCATGAGCTTAATTATCTAATTATCACAATGTTGTCCTTGTGTTATGCTTTCATACTTGAAAGATTTTGTGATATCACCTCTCTTGCTCTCTACCTCATTTCCACGTGGGTTAAAAAAAAAGCACTTTCTGAAATACTTTATTTCTGCATCTGTGGTAATGCCATGTGGGTAGCCCTAAGCATGGAGCTAGCATGCCCTAAGGTAATTGATTCGTCCTGGCTGTCTGGCAAGAGAGAGAGGGGTGATCGAGGGAGAGATGGGGAAAGACGGGGGAGAGGGAGAGAAAGGTGGACTGAGGGAGATAGAAACAGAGGATGATAAAGTTACTGAGACAGACAGGGAGGAATGCATGGAGGGAGAGAGAGAGAGAGAGTGGAAGAGGAAGGGAGGGAGAGAGAGAGAGAGAGATTGGCTCTTGGGCAAATCGAAGATGTCCCTTTACATAGGCATTTCCAGAAGACAGGACCCCCTTAAGAAATAATGATGGGAATATACATGTATTGCCACTTCCCACGCACCCTCCCCACCAAGCAACCCTTGGAGCTACGAGTGTTGAGATTGATTTATGGAGGAAATTTCGGTTCCTGAGTTTGTCTTGAAATCGTATATCCGCCCCTGCCATCGGTAACAAATCGAAACCAAATCAAAGGTGTTGATTACCTGATTGCAATGTAATGGATAACCATGCTGAAGAGTTAATTAATATGACACAGTTGCAATACTACATGTACGTTTTAACTTGCATGTGCATGGTGGAATCCATGACACATGCTCCGCCGACGATTGCTCCGCCGACATTTACTCCGCAAAACGCGACAATTGCTCCGCGACATTTGCTCCGCGACATTTGCTCCGCCGACAATTGCTCCGCCGACATTTGCTCCGCCGACAATTGCTCCGCCGACATTTGCTCCGCCGACATTTGCTCCGCCGACATTTGCTCCGCCGACAATTGCTCCGCCGACAATTGCTCCGCGAAATTTGCTCCGCCGACAATTACTCCGCATGAAGTGATAAATGCTCCGGTGACAAATGCTCCTCGAACGACAGTTGCTCCGGCGACAATTGCTCCGCCGACATTTGCTCCCCGACAAATGCTCCTCCGACATTTGCTCCGCCGACAATTGCTCCTCCGACAATTGCTCCGCATGAAGCGACAATTGCTCCGCCGACATTTGCTCCCACGACAAATGCTCCTCCGACATTTGCTCCGCCGACAATTGCTCCTCCGACAATTGCTCCGCATGAAGCGACAATTGCTCCGCCGACATTTGCTCCGCCGACAATTGCTCCGCCGACAATTGCTCCGCCGACATTTGCTCCGCCGACATTTGCTCCGCCGACATTTGCTCCTCCGACAATTGCTCCTCCGACAATTGCTCCGCCGACATTTGCTCCGCCGACAATTGCTCCTCCGACATTTGCTCCGCCGACAATTGCTCCTCCGACATTTGCCCTGCCGACAATTGCTCCTTCGACATTTGCTCCGCATGAAGCGACACTTGCTCCGGTGACATTTGCTCCGACGACATTTGCACCGCCCAAAAAGTGCCCCGTAAAAATACAAATGCTACTAGTACTACGACAAATGCTTCGCCGACAACATTTTTCTTCATGTATTATTTTCTTTGTTTTGTTTTAGTTTGTTTCGTTTTCTGAATGCATTTCATGAAATAATGTAGATGAAATGAAATGAATAAATGTTGATGATGTGGGAGAAAAGGAGTTACCTAAAAGTCATGTCGAATATGCTGAAATAACTTTTCATCTATCACTGTACGTCCCAGATAATGTACACTAAGCAATCATTACATATATGTCAGGGGAAGTTTAAACAAAGAAAAAAAGAAAGAAAGTAGAGCAGCGAGCCACATTCCCCAATACGCGCATACCTCCTCGTTAATTTCAAACAGCTCATCAATATGTAAGACCTGAAATGACCTCAATGCAAGCAAGCACATGCAGCATAGGTATACCATCTGCGAGTAAAGCATTCATCATGGAAGTTTTAGAAAATAACAGGAGGCATCAAAATCAGCTTTGAAGGACATTTGTACGTAAAAAAGAGAACATAAACAAGATTCAGGGATTATCGAATCGATAAATTTGCACACGAAAGTCCCCCTCAGGCACGTGCGCTGCATGCACAAACGAGTTATGGGACCAAACTCAATTTATTCTGGCATGAATGTTCAGCCCAAACACTTCAGCTACTTCTTGTCATTACTAATATCAATTATAAACTAAGGCATTCCTTTCAGGGAACCTTTTAAAAAGTTATAACATTCTTCCTAACTGAGAAGGGGAATGGGAAACACACACACAAAATACTTTTCCCAGAACTTACGGCTGTCTTTAACCAGATTTTGGATATGCATAATTTTGCAAGTACAAAGTAAACTAAAAACAAGAGGATTGAGCACCATGCAATTATTAACATATCAAAGAATCTATGCTGATATTGCAAAATATGTATAAAAAGGATTGGAAACCATTCTCTTACTCCTGCTAACCGAACAATAGCCAAAACACTCTCAAATGGTGATGCAACAGGGAGCATTATAACATAAAAACAATCCTACATATCAATTGTTGGATGGTAAATATCCTGAATAACAATAACAATCTAGAAATCAATTACAGCTCAAACAGGAAACGTATGATACATGTGTCAAACTGCTCTGAAATAGAAAGATTGCAAAATAAGCTTTAAAATAAATAGGCACCGTTAAACGGGGTGGATGAGAAAACAAATTGAAAAGATGTTTTGGGTAATTTTTTGTACAAAGTAAGAATGCAGAGGGGAAGGGCTCAAGGGCAAGGTGGGCAGGGATATAATAATAATCTAGAAATCAATTACAGCTCAAACAGGAAACGTATGATACATGTGTCAAACTGCTCTGAAATAGAAAGATTGCAAAATAAGCTTTTGAAATAAATAGGCACCGTTAAACGGGGTGGATGAGAAAACAAATTGAAAAGATGTTTTGGGTAATTTTTTGTACAAAGTAAGAATGCAGAGGGGAAGGGCTCAAGGGCAAGGTGGGCAGGGATATAATTAACCAAAAGATGGTGGATTACACTAAAGCGGGTAAGGAGCACAAAACTCCACGGGAGGGGTACAGTCCACGGGGCAGGGTGTATTATCCCGCAAAGAGGGGCAGAAGGTGACACGTGGATGGGGATAAGGATTAGGTATTTAGAGTAACCTCACTATTCATAGCGACCATAATTCATAAGGACCATCATTCGTAAGGGCCGCTATTCATAATATGAGATGAGGGTCGCTATTCATAATTCAAATTGAGGGACATTATACTCATAAGGAACGCTTCCCACAATAGGACAATAAATTAGGTATAATATTATGAATACCAACACTCTTTTCTTGCATTATGATTAGTGATTGTTATGATTAACGACCCCGATTTTGTATTATGAATAGCGACCCTCCTCTCATACTATGAATAGCGGTCCTTAGAAATAGTCCTTATGAATAACGATGAGACCCCAGGTAGTCATGGTGTTCTGATTATCCAAATGAATCACGGCAACAAGGGCTATTGTTGCTCTAAATTGAATTCAATAGATGCTATTGCTATGTGGGGCAAAGTAAATGATTGAGTAGCCTTGCAATAGGATTGTACAAGGATGGAGAGATTGGTGCTTATCATGTTAGATACTTTTATTATGAACAGCTAATAATGTACGAGTCTATTAAGCATTCAAATGTTTTCTTATATCCCTGTTTTCTTGCAAAAGTCCCGACATAAACAAATATATATTTCAAAGGAAATTATATAAAATACAAGATTTCAGCAAGATCTTTCAAACGGTCATTTTATTACCTCTTATAGTAACTCTTCAAGATATTAGAAGGACCTATGGTGAAAGAACAAAGGCAAATGTATAAAATAAAAACCTTGATTTACTCCAAAATAGCTAAAGTGGATTTAGGTCCTTTGCAAAAAACTCTTCATATTCTTGGGGTATAACATAACTACATCAAGGGATTATACAGCATTACACTACTAAGTACAATTATATTGATATTGCAAATGGCTATATGGAGGTATTAAGCCGGAGAACATTAATGAACGGCATCTCCAGAACAGACATTTTCAGGCAACTTAAGAAAGCTTAAATAATATCCGGCACACCTCGGCAAACAACATTTCATATATTCTCTTACAAAATTAATTCAAAGAGAGTATAGGCATGTTCCGAGTAGGAATATCCAGTGAACATGCACGGGATGTAAACTCACTTAAGATGCTAAAATCAGAATCCTTGTTTACCGAGCCCTTCCCCCACTGTTTACTGCCAAATTGTGAACAACGTAGATGTTTGCAATGCAAAATAAGCATTAATGTTGTAATCAAGTAGCTCTGAAGCCACAACAGAGCATATAAAAACAACAACAACAACATTAGAAAAGTTACATGAGCATACACTCCACTTTCATCCACAAGAAATTCCAGTATAGATGAATAGTGATTTTCTGCAGGTCACATTTATCGGTTGGGTACAAACTATGGTGCCTGCTCATCACAATGCCAGGCTTTATTTATCCTAATGGATGGCCCAATAGCTCTGAGGAACGAATCTAATTTCACAATGCTTTGAAACTGTTTATTTCGAAATGTAATTTGATGACCAGAACTCCAATAAAAATTTGATTGGAATTGAGATAAGAAGATAAACCGAGTAGAAAATGATGTTAGGATCATGGAAATTAGGTCTATTATAATACAGTTTGTAAAATAATTAGGTTGAAACAATATGAAGATAATTGTGATAACAGTTCTTTCAGAAAAGGATGGTAACATTTGATAATATATAATATATCTGCATCATGGAAATTGTTTGGTTGAATATGTGATGTAAGTTTTTGTAATTGTTTTTTGAAAAGGAAAGAATAAAGAAAATGAATAACACTGTTATTTTATTATCTTTATGGCTTAGTTCTTAACCTTTCTGCTTATTCCCATTTTCACAAATCATTTTGTTGCAGTTTGATGTTAATTCTTCATGATCAGCCAATTGCTCTTCTTCCGATGGCTCCGTGTGTCACTTAAAGTCAGTGAAAACAAAGTACTCGAATGAGACGGGGTGCTTTACACACTAATATATATAGTAAAGCTACATACACTTAACTGAAGGAAAGAAACCTATAGAAAACGGACTGGATATTATTTAAAATACCATTCTAAACAAAATGTACTACATGTACTACATTAGTTTACAATTTCATGAGAGAAATAGGAATCCATGACACATGCTCCGCCGACGATTGCTCCGCCGACATTTACTCCGCAAAACGCGACAATTGCTCCGCGACATTTGCTCCGCGACATTTGCTCCGACGTCATATGCTCCGCCGATATTTGCTCCGCCGACAGTTGCTCCGTCGACATTTGCTCCGACGACAATTGCTCCGCCGACATTTGCTCCGCCGACAGTTGCTCCTCCGACAATTGCTCCGCGACATTTGCTCCGCCGACAATTACTCCGCATGAAGTGATAAATGCTTCGGTGACAAATGCTCCTCGAACGACAATTGCTCCGTCGACAGTTGCTCCGGCGACAATTGCTCCGCCGACATTTGCTCCCCCGACAACGCTACTCAATCAGTTACTTTGCCCCACATAGCAATAGCATCTATTAAATTCAATTTAGAGCAACAGTAGCCCTTGTTGCCGTGATGCATTTGGATAATCAGAACACCATGAATACCTGGGGTCTCATCGTTATTCATAAGGACTATTTATAAGGACCGCTATTCATAGTATGAGGGGAGGGTCGCTATTCATAATACAGAATCTGCCCTGTGCACTGTACCCCTCCCGTGGAGTTTTGAGCTCCTTGCCCCTTTAGGGTAATCCACCATCTATCCCCTTCGTTGGTTAATTTTATCCCTGCCCACCTTGCCCCGAGCCCTCCCCAACCCCCTCTCCACCCAAACAGCTGTGAACTCTATCCAATACTAAACACAACTTGATCCTGTGGGATTTCTGAGATTATTAGATCTGCAACTACACATAGTTGGCTTAATTGGCTGTATACTGCTTTCTTATTGGTCATTGGAGCCACAAATGATTTATTACAGCCAAGCAGGACAAAGAATAGATAGAATGGATAAAGGGCGTTTTGCATGAAAAGTCTTGGAGAATTAGGGCCTTTTGAAAGAACATTAATTTCATATCAATTTTGTCCAAACTTCCTGAAACTTTTTTTGGATTGAATAGTCAGTTTGATACACATGGTGAAAGTCTATTTAGCAGTGTAAAAAAACTTCAATTTTTTTTTTTAATGGATTCAGGCCCTTTTGCATGTAAGCTCTTTTATATAATTCATAATTGCATGCTTGCCTGATCCAATTCACCCCAGTTTTTTAACAAAAATAACAGAAATAAGATTCTTTAAAGGGAAACAAATTATAACACTTTCAAAATGCAATCACTTTCTTCCTCAGAAATGTTATGAAACACCATATTTGTGAGGTCTTCATGTAAATCAGATCATTATCTAGAAGGTAAAGAGAAAGAAATTTTAGACATATTTCAGAACATTAAAGTAATGTACATATTCCGGGAGGAGATATTACTTGATTGATGATTCACAGCATGATACTCATAGCCAGGAAGCTGGAAATATGTGGGGAATAATCAAGAAAAATGAAATGGGTTTGCCTTCTTACTTTTTAAACAAATTACCCAAAACATCTTTCCAATTTGTTTTCTCATCCACCCTGTTTTACGGTGCCTATTTATTTTTAAAGCTTATTTTTCAATCTTTCTATTTCAGAGCAGTTTGACACATGACATGTATCATACGTTTCCTGTTTGAGCTGTTAGTGCTTTCTAGATTTTTATTGTTATTAAGGATATTTACCATCCAACAATTGATATGTAGGATTGTTTTTACGTTATAATGCTGCCTGTTGCATCACCATTTGAGAGTGTTTTGACTATTGTTCGGTTAGCAGGAGTAAGAGAATGGTTTCCAATCCTTTTATACATATTTTGCAATATCAGCATAGATTCTTTGTTATGTTAATAATTGTATGGTACTCAATCCTCTTGTTTTCGAGTTTGGTTTTTATAAGATTCTTTGATCAATATCTCGGATGTCTGTTCTTTTTGTGTGTTGCCTAGTTTTTGAGACAATTCGGAATGACGCATAAAAAGGCCTACTTTGTACTTGCATAATTATGCATATCCACAAACTGGTTAAAGACAACCTTAAGTTCTGGGAAAAGTATTTTTTGTGTGTGTTTTCGTATTTTTTTCCCTTCTCAGTTAGGAAGAATGTTATAACTTTTTAAAAGGTTCCTGAAAGGGGTTGCTCGTCAAAGGCCTTTATAATTTATATTATTAATGACAAGAAATAGCTGAAGTGTTCGGGCTGAACATTCATGCCAGAATAAATTGAGTTTGGTCCCATATACTACTACTCGTTTCTGCATGCAGCGCAAGCAGTCGCGGATCCAGGGAGGGCCGAGCGGGCCTTGCCCCGCAAAAAGAGAGAGAGAGAGAGAGAGAGAAGGAAAAGAAGGGAAAGGGAAAGAGGAGAGAAAGGGAAAAAAGAAGAGGAAGAAAAAAGAAGGGGGAAGAAAAAAGAAGGGGGAAGAAGGAGATCGGGAGGGGGCCGAAAGGGCCTTGCCTCCCACGCTGTTACCTCCCCCCAGGAGGAGATAAAGGAAGGAAAAAGAGGAAGAAGAAAAGAAAAGGTGAAGAAAGGGAGATCAGTTGCGATTAATCCCGCCAACAACGTGAATCGGGGAGCCGAAAGGTCCTGCCTCCCCCGCCAACCTAAAAGAGAGAAGGAAGGAAGGAAGGGAAAGAGGTGAGAAAGGGAAAGAAAAAAAGAGAAAGAAGAAAGGTAGGGAGA
>CP137677.1:27139136-27170376 GCA_037976565.1 Mesocentrotus franciscanus | reverse complement strand
GCACTGTAAAAACCAGGGTGTAGAAATTCTTACACCAGCCTGAGTATGGTATTGAATTTTTTTGACACCATTGGTGTTGATTATAAAGGTGTGTTGTCTCATCGGTGTTATTTTTAACACCGGTCAGATTTAAGCATGCATTAATAATTACTGGGTGTTAAGTAACATGGTGTAGTTTTATGCTCGGTGTTGAAAGTATCATCACGTGATTTCGTTTAAGGCGGTTGATTGGTCGAATAAGTTTTCACAAAGTGTACGCGCGCTTAATGATTACTTTACACGTGTTCACAGAAAAATATATTTATTATGATTTGTTAAGCAAATTATGACAATGCACATCAATTTTGTGATTTGTATTTTCCTTTGGCAATTATTGACCAATAGATTATTTGTCCGATCTTGTTACAATTACATTAACGTTTTAGCAATAGATATATTGATTATATGATTACTAACCAAGAAACAACATGCATGTTTATTATATATTCGTGTACCAGCCTGTATCACTTAAATGTTAATCTTGAATTTACTTCAAATGATATATGTGATGAAGTTAATGCAATGGAGATAAGAACATACCTATTGGTGGACAGTTGCCAACATCGATTATGAATTATCAGTTTACCACTGGTTCTTCTACCCTGGTCTTCTACCCTGAAACAAAGAACAGATAAAGAAATCAAAATAAAATTATGCCTTCCCCACGATTACCAATATATGAATTAAGTAAACAAACTTGGAAAAATTGTTTATGTATAGTACCTTACTTATTTTTTAACAAACATTTTCAGATACATTGTAATATTTTGAGAAAAATAAGTTGCTTACGTTGTCACTACCATGAACACTTAGAGAAGCATATCAGTATTATAAGTAGCATTGGATGGATGCAGCTGCCCATCCCCCATAATAGCGGGAATGACTGTGTATTCTATTTGCAATGTATGCTTTCAGTCGATTAGAAGGTATGCTACCCCCTCCCCCTCCCCGTCTTTGATTTTGATTATCTACCTACTTCATTCTGTTTATAAAATAACCGCGTCATTTGCAATTATGAGAGCAACGCCTTGATACTTCATGGACCTAAACGTTACATTATCTACTGTCGACGGCATAATGAAACATTAAAATAGAGCGGAGTCTAGACCTAATACATGTATTTGATTAAAATTACTTTTCGGCACAGGATTACAAGGCACTGACAGGACTGTACGGGGGACTAAAGTTCCGACATTCGGTGAACCATCATCTCATAATTATTCGGGCAAAGCGGTGCCCCGAATATCCTAATTATTTGGCAGCGAGGTAACAAAATATACTCCTATTCAGACGACGAGGTGCCTGAATATATTTTTATCTGGTGTATGTTGGTGACGATTATGAGCTTTGACAACGGAGACCAGGCACGAGTAGATAATATTTATACGGTGCATTTTTTCCACTTGACCAAATAACAAACTTAAATGTTTGGGTTTTGTAAGTTGGTTAAACTCCACGTTTCATCTGCAAAACTGAACTTTACTCCCATGTCTCACGGAAGATGTAAAGCCTATCATGAGTGCAGAAAACAATCTCTCCCGTCTTGAACTCTTGCAAATAGCAATGAAAATATGATGAGTTCATGTTCTTGAAATCAGTGAGAATATTTTTGATGTATTTGAGCTCTGTTGTGTACTGAACGATGCTCAGCAGACCCTGTTCTTCCTGAACCCATGCAATGATAACTGAATCATTCTGACACACCGCAGGGTAAGCGCCTTCATCAGCTTTGCTGATGCTATGAATGATATCACCAGACACATCGTTGATCACGTGTACCTTATTCCAACTACTCTTAACGACAATCGCTTGACTGGAAGTCATCGCAAACATCTGCGTTGGTTCAAATCCGGTACACGAAATCTCTCTAATCGCCTTGCCCCCTTCTGGCTTAAATACCTGTATTTTATTGCATACACTGTAACCTATGAAGATGAGCCCATCCTTGCCTACAGTGATGCCGCAAAATGCACCTTTCGCAACATCCATTCTCTCAAACGTTACATCAAGCTTTTCACAAAGCTCTGTGTACAAGGAAATTCTGTTATTAGTGGCGCGTATGACGTATCCACCGTCAGACATGAAGTGTAAGGCAGAAACTTGAACAGATTTTAGAACGGTATCTTGTATGATGCCCTCAGAAGAATAAATGAATATTCCTCCCTTGTTACAAACAACAGCCATCTCATTGTTTGGTGATAATGCCATTCCGGTCATGCAATCCGCAACAGGCAGCGGATCTTTCGTGCGCAGAACCCATTTGGACTCCTGTTGTCTAATAAGCTGGCCCAATTGGAGTCCTTCCAATCCCTGACTACTGAAGCCAATTCGTTCGTCTACCTCAGCAGTTCTTTTTGGCAGCTCCTCATCTGGCCCAATCCGGCTTAGAAGCTCTTCCAATTGTTGACACATCGCTTTATGTGAGGTCAGAGCCTCTGTCTGGAGAGGAAAATTAAGACCATTCTTAACCAAGTCCAGAGCTTTCTTAATCTGATGTATCTGCTTACGACCCGACCTCTCCAGGTCTCCTATTGAAGTCTCAAGTTTACCTAGCTGGCCGTACCTAACTTCATTT
Source organism: Mesocentrotus franciscanus (assembly GCA_037976565.1). NCBI lineage: Eukaryota > Metazoa > Echinodermata > Echinoidea > Camarodonta > Strongylocentrotidae > Mesocentrotus > Mesocentrotus franciscanus. The sequence goes on along the minus strand of CP137677.1, from coordinate 27,167,762 downwards.
TTCAACACCCTCTTTCTTTCCTTCAATGTCTTAACTGATTTCTCAAAAGTCTCATCTATTTCACCATTGAGTTGCTCCTGTACGTTATACACCCTTTAAAGCTGGTATACAACAAATGAAGCATACTTGTCAACGTCGTATATCTTTGCATCCGCTTTAGATGCAAGTTCCTCGATGATATTGTTTTGCTCAGTTTCATAAACGCCTGCTTCCAGGATAGTGTGAGCATCCTTTGCATGCTCTAATATGCCACACTTGAAGCAGATGTACTTGTTACAGTCGATACAAAAACATTCTTCATCATAGTTCGGATGTTTTTGACATTTGTTCCATTTTCTTTGCAGTGATTTGTCTTCTTCATTACAGTTGGAAGAGACTGCATGGCCCTGGGTCTCCACATCTTCAACAAGTGATCTGTCTGTTATGTTAGCTTGCAGTTTACCAACGCCTCCACCAGGAACCGAAGTCTCCTCCCTATCCGCAGAACACAGCAGCTTCCGATGAGACTCTAGGAGAGTCTCAAGACAACCCTTGCAGAAGGTATGGGAGCAGGTCAGGGTCTTGGGTTCCTTGAAGAAACTCAAGCAGACAGGACACTCGACGTTCTTATCGACAGCTTGCTTCAAGGAAGTAGCCATCATTGACAACTCTAGCACATGACCTGTGAAGAAGAACAAAACATCGGTGAATTATTTGGCCAACTCAATCAGATGTGTCAAATATTTGTGTTAATACATATCTGGCAAGTATTGCAATGGAAATGTGAAACATAATACGCCTTACCTGATTAATAGAGCCTACCTAATACAACATTTTGAAATTACTTTTCGCTTCTTCTTTAGAACTTACGTTACGAAGTAGCTCCAATGGCGACTATCAAGACGGGGCGTATGATGATGTTTCAGTCAGCGATAACTCAAATTATAACCAGTCGTACGAGCATGACTGGAATTTTTTTTTTCCTTAGAGCGTGATGGGAATTCCCACTAACGTTCACAATAGAAAATAGTATGTTTAACCCTGGCTCGTTTGATCCTTTTGCTGAACCTAACCGTTCACTCACGCACTTGTCAGCGATCCATCTCACTAAAACCATTAACCCATTGTGTACAGGAACCAGGTGGTACCTGTATTAAAACCTATTGTATGAGAGAATTCAGTAGTCAAGGGATTAAATGAGTATGATTTGTTTCTCTTAGGGGTGGGAATTCCCACTCATATTTCTTAGATAAGGCATAACACTGGTACTATCTGGTACTGGTAGTAATAATAATAATAATAATAATAATAATAATATACATTTATGAAGCGCCGTGTCTATCTAGACAATTCTATTCCGATCGAGGCGCACAAATTAATTATTACCCCAGCTTTAGCCTAGCTGCCATTACAGCGCTTAGCATTTCAAGGAAATAATTCCTGCCAGGTACCCATTTACCTCACCTGGGTCGAGTGTGGCAAATGTAGATTAATGCCTTGCCGTGTTGGGGATCGAACCATGACCTGGTTGGGAATTCCCACTCATATTTCTTAGATAACATAACACTTGTACTATCTGGTACTGGTACTGTTTGGCTACTGTGTTTTTATTATGTATTTGTATAATTCACTTATGCCATACTCGAGTTATACGTACCTAATATCTGTTATTCAATGTGGGATGTGTACATTAAAACTCAACTTGGTGAAATATCTAAGTACATTGTAAAGAACGTCATCATGCTGTATCAGGCATATTTTGCCACTCTCATCTCATCTCTCTTTTCCTTTCCTCCATCTCTTTTTCTTCCATTCTGATCTCTCACATCCTAATCTTCCTCTTGTACACTATGCTTGTTTCTCCTCTCTACCACCCCTCCCTCCATCTCTTTTTCTTCCATTCTGATCTCTCACATCCTATCTTTCTCTTGTACACTATGCTTGTTTCTCCTCTCTACCACCTCTCCCTCCCTCATGTTTTCACTTTTACCTCAACTCTGTTCGATTTTTGCTAAGACAAATTAAAGTAAATTTCGCCCCTCCCTCCAATTTAGACATGCAGACTCACCTGCCGCTGCATTATGAATTCTCCTTTTTAATTTGTTGGCAATATTCTTGTTTGACATGAGAAGGCGTAGCATCTAAATAGACAAACAAATAAACAAATAAATAAATAAATAATGACTTTAAGTGTTCGCTTGTCATTTCAAACGCTATTCAGGGCAAACTCTTCCATAAATCTAAATCATAACTCTAAATGTGAAGATGTTTTTTTTAATTTTCTCACATTTGAAACAAAAACTGATGGATAAGACGCTGCGTATTATACATTAATGTCGACGGATAATAAAATGGAGAGGACCCCCTCCCACCCTAAAGATTTTTTACATTTGTTATCCCCTGATTTTAGGAAATAATGCCGATAAAATCAGAATTAGTATGGGTCCTAGAAGTTATACATTTGCCAATTAGAAAAAAACAATTAGAAATTGCCAACAGAAAATGAGTGGGATTGGAAAAACGTACAGCTTGTCAGGGTGTATTAGTCGGAATACAAATCTGATCATTGACACCATGATTTTAAAAACTCTGTCGTGAAACGATCGATTTCTCTTTGCAAGAAAAGGGTAAATCATAAACACCATCAGCATAATCAGTAAATTAATACGCCCCGTGAATTACATTAAACAAACTGTCTTACAATTCATTCTTATCCTTTTTGCTTGCTTTGCGTGTTACTTACATGATGCTTGGTGTTGAGGAGGAATAACAAATGCTAATAAATTAAGCAGGGAGGTGCACGATAATGGCAGTTTTTTTTTTTTTTTTAATACACATTTGCTTCTTATATGGAGCCCCATTTAAATTATCCCTGCGAGATGAATTGTTGGCAATGCTACATTGCAACGCTTACAATCAGACAGCAATTTGTCTACCCGTACCGCACTCTCACCGGAACAACTCACTCAACTCCTCGAGTTTGTCCTTCGATCCACATATTTTCTGTATAAAGGTTCATACTATGAACAGACAGAAGGGGCAGCCATGGGCAGTCCGGTCTCGGCTGTCGTGGCCACCTATACATGGAGAGTTTCGAAGAAGAAGCGTTAGACACATGTCCCCTCTCTTGCATGCCTCGTGTTTGGAAGAGATACGTAGATGACACCTTCATCATAGTTCCCATCTCTGAAACAGATAATCTGCTTAAACACATGAACAGCCTCGAACCAACCATCCAGTTCACATCAGAGATAGAGTGTGAAGGGAAGATAGCATTCTTAGACACTTTAGTTCATAGACACGACAACCATAGGCTCTCCACCTCACTCTATAGGAAGCCTACCCACACAGACCAGTACATAGCGTTTGACTCTCACCATCCCATATCGGTGAAGAGAGGTCTAGTGAAATGTCTACTTGACAGAGCTTCACGCATTGTGGCAAGTCCACAACAGCCCTGCTGAGTCTCAACGGTTTCCCACGCCGTTTTTGTACACAATTAATACCAAGAAGAGATCGTCGGAACGCAGGGATCAGAAGGTATACAAGACATTTACAGTCTTGCCGTACATTGATGGTGTCTCCCAACAACTCAAGCGTCGCCTAGAGAGCCATGGCATTCGAACGGTTTTTAGATCAGATACCACCCTACGTCAACAACTTACACGCCCCAAGGATCCAATTCCTCCACATAGACGGGACGGCATTGTTTACAACATCCCTTGCAAAGGATATGTGATAGATCCTACATCGGTGAAACTGCCCGTCCGATAAAAGAAAGAATCACTGAGCATAAGAGGGACGTCAGGCTCCGCCGAACTGACAACTCAGCCGTAGCCGAACATGTTTGGGATAACCAGCATTAACCAGACTGGGACGGGGTTCAGTGCCTTTCCCAGGAACGGCATTGGTACACACGGAGGGTAAAAGAAGCCATCAATATCCGTCACAATCCCAATAGTAGGGACTTTTAGATTTACACGACGAGAACGTGGACCGCCACGTGTGACATCCTTTTAAGGTAATGTGACGTCCTTTTAAGGCACTGCCGGGGACGGCCCAGTGCCTTAATTAACACAATGTCACACGCAGCAGTCCACTATGTCGACGTGCAATTGTAAAAGTCCCTAATTTCAACAGAGACAACGGGATCGATATCCCCGAATTTTGGATGCGTACGATACGCCGCCATGATACTCCCCGTCCAGCCGGCCAGCACCGGTCGATTCCAATCAGCAGACGGGCCGAGCCAGCGGTCCGTTGATTGGTTGAGCTCGCTATTGCTTCCGCCCAGCAGGCGAGCCGAACCAGCGGCCTGCTGATTGGTCGAGCATCGTGTGCGTCGGCCAATAGGCCTTGTGCATTAGCCGAACCAGCGGCCGAACCAGCGGCCCGCTGACTGGTCGAGCACCGTGTGCGTCGGCCAATAGGCCTTGTGCGTTATTTTTCCAATTATCGATCGAATTATTGACCGCCGCGCCGGTCCTCCCGTAGCCTATCCGATATGCGTCGGGCTTTATGGCAAGTATACTAATCGCGTTATGGAGACAGACGGTAACCCGACACATGCTCCGCCGACAATTGCTCCGCCGACATTTACTCCGCAAAACGCGACAATTGCTCCGCGACATTTGCTCCGCGACATTTGCTCCGCCGACAATTGCTCCGCCGACATTTGCTCCGCCGACAATTGCTCCGCCGACATTTGCTCCGCCGACATTTGCTCCGCCGACATTTGCTCCGCCGACAATTGCTCCTCCGACAATTGCTCCGCGACATTTGCTCCGCCGACAATTACTCCGCATGAAGTGATAAATGCTCCGGTGACAAATGCTCCTCGAACGACAGTTGCTCCGACGACAATTGCTCCGCCGACATTTGCTCCCCGACAAATGCTCCTCCGACATTTGCTCCGCCGACAATTGCTCCGCCGACATTTGCTCCCCCGACAAATGCTCCTCCGACATTTGCTCCGCCGACAATTGCTCCTCCGACAATTGCTCCGCCGACATTTGCTCCGCCGACAATTGCTCCTCCGACATTTGCTCCGCCGACAATTGCTCCTCCGACATTTGCTCCGCCGACAATTGCTCCTCCGACATTTGCTCCGCCGACAATTGCGCTGCATGAAGCGACACTTGCTCCGGTGACAATTGCTCCTCCGACATTTGCTCCGCATGAAGCGACATTTGCTCCGGTGACATTTGCTCCGACGACATTTGCTCCGCCCAAAAAGTGCCCCGTAAAATACAAATGCTACTACGACAATTATTGCTCCTCCCCAAAAGTACCCCGTTGAAGACAAATGCTCCGCCGACGTATCAGGAGTGCCCCATAAAAGACAAATGCTCCGCCGACAATAAAATTGCTCTCTGATCCAAATGTGCCTCGTGGAAGACATGAATGCTCCTCTGGCAATTAGTGCAATAAATTACTCTGCCGTCATTTGTTTTGCCTAAAAGTGCCTTACAGAAGACAAACGCTCAGCCGTTTATTGCTCTACCCCATAATGTTTAATTAATCAAAAATCAAGTTATAGCTCCTTATGCAAGTTCTCCACCGAAAGATAATTACTCCGCTCAAAATCTGTTTCATGTATTGCACATTAGCTGATACAAAGCTCAAAACTCTCTCTCTTTCTCTCTCTCTTGCTCCTCCTTTACCTTTTTACACCCTTTTCTTGTCTTCCTAGCTCTTTTCTTTCCTCTCATGCTATTAGTCTTCTTTCATTTTCCTCACCTCTTCTCTTCTGCCCCACTCGAGTTCTATTTCTCTCATGAAATTGTAACCTAATGTAGTACATGTATTACATTCTTGTTTAGAATAGTATTTTCAATAATATCCAGTCCGTTCTCTATAGATTTCTTCCTTCAGTTAAGTGTTTGTAGCTTTACTATATATATATATAGTGTGTAAAGCACCCTGTCTCATTCGAGTACTTTGTTTTCACTGACTTTAAGTGATGAAGAACTAACATCAAACTGCAACAAAATGATTTGTGAAAATGGGAATAAGCAGTAAGGTTAAGAACTATACCATGAAGATAATAAAGTAACAGTGTTATTCATTTTCTTTATTCTTACCTTTTCAAATAATAATTACAAAAATTACATCATATAGTCAACCAAAAATTTCCATGATACAGATATGTTATATCATAAGTTACCATCCTTTTCTGAAAGAACTGTTTTCACAATTATCTTTATTATGTTTCAACCTAATTCTTTTACAAACCGTATAGGCCTAATTTCCATGATCCTAACATCATTTTATACTCGGTTTATCTTCTTCTAATATCTCAATTCCAATCAAATTTGTATTGGAGTTCTGGTCATCCAATTACATTTCGAAATAAACAGTTTCAAAGCATTGTGGAATTAGATTAGGTGTACATAAACAAGATTTAGGGATTATCGAATCGATAAATTTACACACGAAAGTCCCCCTCAGGCACTTGCGCCAGGCGCGGATCCAGGATTTCTTAGGGGGGGGCCAAATTTGAATTATGCGAGCCAAATATTGGTACGTAATGGTGACCAGCAGTGGCGTAATGAGCAAAAACGTTTTTTGGGGGAGACAAAAAAAAATCCGCATCATCCCCACTCTTACATGCAGGCCCCGCTGAACGTTTTTCAAAGTGGGTGGGGGGAGGCTAAATTATTGACGATCAGGTAGAGCGTAGCGTAAATTGGCGTGGGGTCAAGGGCGGAGCCCCCGGAAGCTTAGGGGGTATGGGCATTTAATTACGGTCAGATGAGCATATTTTGATACCTTATTCATGACACTGGCATGTCACTAATTGGCCTGGGGTCCAGGGGGCTGAGCCCCCTGAAACTCAGGGATTTGAGGCATTTTATAACGGTCAGATGAGCATATTTTGATACCTTATTGTGACACTGGCAGGTCACTAATTGGCGTGGGGTCCAGGGGGCGGAGCCCCCAGAAGCTCAGGGGTTTTAGGCATCAAATTACCGTCAGATGAGCATCCAGGGGTCTGTCTTAGGGCCTAGGTGGAATCCAGGGGGCAGAGCCCCCGGAAGCTCAGGGGTTTTAGGCATTTAATCAAGGTCAGATGAGCATATTTTGATATCTCATTATTTGTTGACACTGGCAGGTCACTATTATTTCTCTCTTTCTCTCTTTCTTTCTATTTCTCTTTAATATACTTTTCGAAGAAAGTAGGGGTCGAGGCCCGTAACCCGCCGTTCCGCGGGGCCCTGACATGTAGTCCTCTAAATAAGCATATTTCTTGCCTGACTGTAAATTTAGGAATTTGTCATTTTCCAACAAACGCATAAAAAAGTATAATTTGTAAATCACCGGTATCGAATTATAGAAATAAACCACTTTCGAATCATATGGGGGGGGGCAACTGCCCCCATCAGTACGCCAGTGCCCCCGATCTACACCTTGTTGGCGGGAAAAATCGCAACTGATCTCCCTACCTTTCTTCTTTCTCTTTTTTCTTTCCCTTTCTCACCTCTTTCCCTTTCCCTTCCCTTCCTTCTCTCTTTTAGGTTTGCGGGGAGGGGCAAGGGCCTTTCGACTCCCCCGATTCACACGTTGTTGGCGGGATTAATCGCAACTGATCTCCTTTCTTTTCACTTTTCTTTTCTTCTTCCTCTTTTTTCCTTCCCTTTATCTCCTCCTCGGGGGAGGTAACAGCGTGGGAGGCAAGGCCCTTTCGGCCCCTCCCGATCTCCTTCTTCCCCTTCTTTTTCTTCCCTTCTTTTTCTTCCTCTTCTTTTTCCCTTTCTCTCCTCTTTCCCTTTCCCTTCTTTCCTTCTCTCTCTCTCTCTCTTTGCGGGGGCAAGGCCCGCTCGGCCCTCCTGATCCGCGACTGCTTGCGCTGCATGCAGAAACGAGTAGTAGTATATGGGACCAAACTCAATTTATTCTGGCATGAATGTTCAGCCCGAACACTTCAGCTATTTCTTGTCATTAATAATATAAATTATAAAGGCCTTTGACGAGCAACCCCTTTCAGGGAACCTTTTAAAAGTTATAACATTCTTCCTAACTGAGAAGGGAAAAAATACGAAAACACACAAAAAATACTTTTCCCAGAACTTAAGGTTGTCTTTAACCAGTTTGTGGATATGCATAATTATGCAAGTACAAAGTAGGCCTTTTATGCGTCATTCGAATTGTCTCAAAAACTAGGCAACACACAAAAAGAACAGACATCCGAGATATTGATCAAAGAATCTTATAAAAACCAAACTCGAAAACAAGAGGATTGAGCACCATACAATTATTAACATAACAAAGAATCTATGCTGATATTGCAAAATATGTATAAAAAGGATTGGAAACCATTCTCTTACTCCTGCTAACCGAACAATAGTCAAAACACTCTCAAATGGTGATGCAACAGGCAGCATTATAACGTAAAAACAATCCTACATATCAATTGTTGGATGGTAAATATCCTTAATAACAATAAAAATCTAGAAAGCACTAACAGCTCAAACAGGAAACGTATGATACATGTCATGTGTCAAACTGCTCTGAAATAGAAAGATTGAAAAATAAGCTTTAAAAATAAATAGGCACCGTAAAACGGGGTGGATGAGAAAACAAATTGGAAAGATGTTTTGGGTAATTTGTTTAAAAAGTAAGAAGGCAAACCCATTTCATTTTTCTTGATTATTCCCCACATATTTCCAGCTTCCTGGCTATGAGTATCATGCTGTGAATCATCAATCAAGTAATATCTCCTCCCGGAGGGAATATGTACATTACTTTAATGTTCTGAAATATGTCTAAAATTTCTTTCTCTTTACCTTCTAGATAATGATCTGATTTACATGAAGACCTCACAAATATGGTGTTTCATAACATTTCTGAGGAAGAAAGTGATTGCATTTTGAAAGTGTTATAATTTGTTTCCCTTTAAAGAATCTTATTTCTGTTATTTTTGTTAAAAACTGGGGTGAATTGGATCAGGCAAGCATGCAATTATGAATTATATAAAAGAGCTTACATGCAAAAGGGCCTGAATCCATTAAAAAAAAAATTGAAGTTTTTACACTGCTAAATAGACTTTCACCATGTGTATCAAACTGACTATTCAATCCAAAAAAAGTTTCAGGAAGTTTGGACAAAATTGATATGAAATTAATGTTCTTTCAAAAGGCCCTAATTCTCCAAGACTTTTCATGCAAAACGCCCTTTATCCATTCTATCTATTCTTTGTCCTGCTTGGCTGTAATAAATCATTTGTGGCTCCAATGACCAATAAGAAAGCAGTATACAGCCAATTAAGCCAACTATGTGTAGTTGCAGATCTAATAATCTCAGAAATCCCACAGGATCAAGTTGTGTTTAGTATTGGATAGAGTTCACAGCTGTTTGGGTGGAGAGGGGGTTGGGGAGGGCTCGGGGCAAGGTGGGCAGGGATAAAATTAACCAACGAAGGGGGTAGATGGTGGATTACCCTAAAGGGGGCAAGGAGCTCAAAACTCCACGGGAGGTACAGTGCACGGGCAGATTCTGTATTATGAATAGCGACCCTCCCCTCATACTATGAATAGCGGTCCTTATAAATAGTCCTTATGAATAACGATGAGACCCCAGGTATTCATGGTGTTCTGATTATCCAAATGCATCACGGCAACAAGGGCTACTGTTGCTCTAAATTGAATTTAATAGATGCTATTGCTATGTGGGGCAAAGTAACTGATTGAGTAGCGTTGTCGGGGGAGCAAATGTCGGCGGAGCAATTGTCGCCGGAGCAACTGTCGACGGAGCAACTGTCGTTCGAGGAGCATTTGTCACCGAAGCATTTATCACTTCATGCGGAGTAATTGTCGGCGGAGCAAATGTCGCGGAGCAATTGTCGGAGGAGCAACTGTCGGCGGAGCAAATGTCGGCGGAGCAATTGTCGTCGGAGCAAATGTCGACGGAGCAACTGTCGGCGGAGCAAATATCGGCGGAGCATATGACGTCGGAGCAAATGTCGCGGAGCAAATGTCGCGGAGCAATTGTCGCGTTTTGCGGAGTAAATGTCGGCGGAGCAATCGTCGGCGGAGCATGTGTCATGGATTCCTATTTCTCTCATGAAATTGTAAACTAATGTAGTACATGTAGTACATTTTTGTTTAGAATGGTATTTTAAATAATATCCAGTCCGTTTTCTATAGGTTTCTTTCCTTCAGTTAAGTGTATGTAGCTTTACTATATATATTAGTGTGTAAAGCACCCCGTCTCATTCGAGTACTTTGTTTTCACTGACTTTAAGTGACACACGGAGCCATCGGAAGAAGAGCAATTGGCTGATCATGAAGAATTAACATCAAACTGCAACAAAATGATTTGTGAAAATGGGAATAAGCAGAAAGGTTAAGAACTAAGCCATAAAGATAATAAAATAACAGTGTTATTCATTTTCTTTATTCTTACCTTTTCAAAAACAATTACAAAAACTTACATCACATATTCAACCAAACAATTTCCATGATGCAGATATATTATATATTATCAAATGTTACCATCCTTTTCTGAAAGAACTGTTATCACAATTATCTTCATATTGTTTCAACCTAATTATTTTACAAACTGTATTATAATAGACCTAATTTCCATGATCCTAACATCATTTTCTACTCGGTTTATCTTCTTCTTATCTCAATTCCAATCAAATTTTTATTGGAGTTCTGGTCATCAAATTACATTTCGAAATAAACAGTTTCAAAGCATTGTGAAATTAGATTCGTTCCTCAGAGCTATTGGGCCATCCATTAGGATAAATAAAGCCTGGCATCGTGATGAGCAGGCACCATAGTTTGTACCCAACCGATAAATGTGACCTGCAGAAAATCACTATTCATCTATACTGGAATTTCTTGTGGATGAAAGTGGAGTGTATGCTCATGTAACTTTTCTAATGTTGTTGTTGTTGTTTTTATATGCTCTGTTGTGGCTTCAGAGCTACTTGATTACAACATTAATGCTTATTTTGCATTGCAAACATCTACGTTGTTCACAATTTGGCAGTAAACAGTGGGGGAAGGGCTCGGTAAACAAGGATTCTGATTTTAGCATCTTAAGTGAGTTTACATCCCGTGCATGTTCACTGGATATTCCTACTCGGAACATGCCTATACTCTCTTTGAATTAATTTTGTAAGAGAATATATGAAATGTTGTTTGCCGAGGTGTGCCGGATATTATTTAAGCTTTCTTAAGTTGCCTGAAAATGTCTGTTCTGGAGATGCCGTTCATTAATGTTCTCCGGCTTAATACCTCCATATAGCCATTTGCAATATCAATATAATTGTACTTAGTAGTGTAATGCTGTATAATCCCTTGATGTAGTTATGTTATACCCCAAGAATATGAAGAGTTTTTTTGCAAAAGGACCTAAATCCACTTTAGCTATTTTGGAGTAAATCAAGGTTTTTATTTTATACATTTGCCTTTGTTCTTTCACCATAGGTCCTTCTAATATCTTGAAGAGTTACTATAAGAGGTAATAAAATGACCGTTTGAAAGATCTTGCTGAAATCTTGTATTTTATATAATTTCCTTTGAAATATATATTTGTTTATGTCGGGACTTTTGCAAGAAAACAGGGATATAAGAAAACATTTGAATGCTTAATAGACTCGTACATTATTAGCTGTTCATAATAAAAGTATCTAACATGATAAGCACCAATCTCTCCATCCTTGTACAATCCTATTGCAAGGCTACTCAATCATTTACTTTGCCCCACATAGCAATAGCATCTATTGAATTCAATTTAGAGCAACAATAGCCCTTGTTGCCGTGATTCATTTGGATAATCAGAACACCATGACTACCTGGGGTCTCATCGTTATTCATAAGGACTATTTCTAAGGACCGCTATTCATAGTATGAGGGGAGGGTCGCTATTCATAATACAAAATCGGGGTCGTTAATCATAACAATCACTAATCATAATGCAAGAAAAGAGTGTTGGTATTCATAATATTATACCTAATTTATTGTCCTATTGTGGGAAGCGTTCCTTATGAGTATAATGTCCCTCAATTTGAATTATGAATAGCGACCCTCATCTCATATTATGAATAGCGGCCCTTACGAATGATGGTCCTTATGAATTATGGTCGCTATGAATAGTGAGGTTACTCTGAATACCTAATCCTTATCCCCATCCACGTGTCACCTTCTGCCCCTCTTTGCGGGATAATACACCCTGCCCCGTGGACTGTACCCTCCCGTGGAGTTTTGTGCTCCTTACCCGCTTTAGTGTAATCCACCATCTTTTGGTTAATTATATCCCTGCCCACCTTGCCCTTGAGCCCTTCCCCTCTGCATTCTTACTTTGTACAAAAAATTACCCAAAACATCTTTTCAATTTGTTTTCTCATCCACCCCCTTTAACGGTGCCTATTTATTTTAAAAGCTTATTTTGCAATCTTTCTATTTCAGAGCAGTTTGACACATGTATCATACGTTTCCTGTTTGAGCTGTAATTGATTTCTAGATTGTTATTGTTATTCAGGATATTTACCATCCAACAATTGATATGTAGGATTGTTTTTATGTTATAATGCTCCCTGTTGCATCACCATTTGAGAGTGTTTTGGCTATTGTTCGGTTAGCAGGAGTAAGAGAATGGTTTCCAATCCTTTTTATACATATTTTGCAATATCAGCATAGATTCTTTGATATGTTAATAATTGCATGGTGCTCAATCCTCTTGTTTTTTAGTTTACTTTGTACTTGCATAATTATGCATATCCAAAATCTGGTTAAAGACAGCCGTAAGTTCTGGGAAAAGTATTTTGTGTGTGTGTTTTCCCATTCCCCCTTCTCAGTTAGGAAGAATGTTATAACTTTTAAAAGGTTCCCTGAAAGGAATGCCTTAGTTTATAATTGATATTAGTAATGACAAGAAGTAGCTGAAGTGTTTGGGCTGAACATTCATGCCAGAATAAATTGAGTTTGGTCCCATAACTCGTTTCTGCATGCAGCGCACGTGCCTGAGGGGGACTTTCGTGTGCAAATTTATCGATTCGATAATCCCTGAATCTTGTTTATGTTCTCTTTTACGTACAAATGTCCTTCAAAGCTGATTTTGATGCCTCCCCTGTTATTTTCTAAAACTTCCATGATGAATGCTTTACTCGCAGATGGTATACCTAGGCTGCATGTGCTTGCTTGCATTGAGGTCATTTCAGGTCTTACATATTGATGAGCTGTTTGAAATTAACGAGGAGGTATGCGCGTATTGGGGAATGTGGCTCGCTGCTCTACTTTCTTTCTTTTTTTAAACTTCCCCTGACATGTAATGATTGCTTAGTGTACATTATCTGGGACGTACAGTGATAGATGAAAAGTTATTTCAGCATATTCGACATGACTTTTAGGTAACTCCTTTTTCTCCCACATCATCAACATTTATTCATTTCATTTCATCTACATTATTTCATGAAATGCATTCAGAAAACGAAACAAACTAAAACAAAACAAAGAAAATAATACATGAAGAAAAATATTGTCGGCGAAGCATTTGTCGTAGTACTAGTAGCATTTGTATTTTTACGGGGCACTTTTTGGGCGGTGCAAATGTCGTCGGAACAAATGTCACCGGAGCAAGTGTCGCTTCATGCGGAGCAAATGTCGAAGGAGCAATTGTCGGCAGGGCAAATGTCGGAGGAGCAATTGTCGGCGGAGCAAATGTCGGAGGAGCAATTGTCGGCGGAGCAAATGTCGGCGGAGCAATTGTCGCTTCATGCGGAGCAATTGTCGGAGGAGCAATTGTCGGCGGAGCAAATGTCGGAGGAGCATTTGTCGTCGGAGCAACTGTCGTTCGAGGAGCATTTGTAACCGGAGCATTTATCACTTCATGCGGAGTAATTGTCGGCGGAGCAAATGTCGCGGAGCAATTGTCGGAGGAGCAATTGTCGGCGGAGCAAATGTCGGCGGAGCAAATGTCGGCGGAGCAAATGTCGGCGGAGCAATTGTCGGCGGAGCAAATGTCGGCGGAGCAATTGTCGGCGGAGCAAATGTCGCGGAGCAAATGTCGCGGAGCAATTGTCGCGTTTTGCGGAGTAAATGTCGGCGGAGCAATCGTCGGCGGAGCATGTGTCATGGATTCAGACAGACATCGGCGCGGGTGTCACCCCGAGCGCCTATCATCACTGGTGAACTCATCATTATTCATATATGTTTTTTCGTATGTGTGACGAGTGTATTCTCATGCATGATTCATAAGACTAGCCTTATTTGGTGAGCGATCCCTTCTATTCAACCAATCATGTGTTCATGACGTCATGGCCTCATCGCTCATTGGCCTATTTTGGTCAATGGACATGAATATTAATGAAAAAGCTTTGCAGGGGGTTCGTAGATTTTCTACGAACGAAACAATGTACATAAAAGAAAATTAACTTTTCGCATCCACCAGTGATGATAGGCGCTCGGGATGACGCCTGCGCCGATGTTTGTCTCCATAACGCGATTAGTATACTTGCCATAAAGCCCGACGCCTATCGGATAGGCTAGTCCTCCCGTAGAGTATAAAACACGCTTGCTTACATTAGTTTTTATCACCTGACGAAGTGTTGCAGCGGCGCACGAAACGTCGTGATCTTTTAGATCCCTTATTGACCACATTGCGAGACAAACGAATATCACTAGCGATATTATTTTCGAAACATTTAGTCTGTTACAGTGGCTATATCATCTCGGTATATTTGACTTATTAAACATCAGTATCGATTATTCCAGAAGAAATAACACTCGATATTTTTTTTATGTAAGTAATTAATGTTAAATAGGATCAGTATAATACATAATACAGGGATGTCTCTATGCGCTTTACAAAGATAATAAAGAAAGTTAATTAATCTAGTATGAAAGAATCATAAACCTAGTAATTAACTGTAATGCATAATAACAAGATAAACTACAGCATGTAGTAGAAAATAAAGTATATAATACATTGATTTCCTTTCCAACTAAAGTATAAATATGAGTTCTTAATAAGTACATTAGATCTCGTAGCTGTATTCATATATGCGACAAATAATAGCTCAAATGTTTTGTTTATTTAAACCAAAATTCTAAGTCTAATAATGTCAGAACACATGGAGCAAATCAATATAACATTAACATAATTAATCCTTGAATAAGTCATTTTTATTTGCTTTGAACATGGATTCACAACATAGATGTGTTCTTTTCACATAATTGGTCTAGGCTGAAATAACATTCTTCTTTTTTCCCCTTTATACAGTGGGGCATTCCTTGCTACAAGTATAGTGTAACGATGTAAGACAGGATGTATAGTTTCAAGCTATATATCACTGGTATCTATTTCACTGCAATGTTTACTATGTTCAGGTATTCATATCTGTATTCGTAACTATATATACCCAATAATTCGAAGCTAATCATTTAGTTGCCTATACTAGGATTCAAATGTAAACCATGAGCAAATGAAATGACACTCTTCAATGTTTACCTTTTCTCAACAGATTCCTTCTCTTCCTCTCTCTTCTCTCTGTCGTCTTCCCCAGCTTGTCAAATCTAATATCTCTTTTTCTGTCTTTATATATATATATATAAACAATGTTTATGTTTATGTTTAATTTTCAATTCGAGATACAATATGTTCAAAAATTCTTCTTTATTTCTAATCTCAATTTGGTGAATGTATGGTCTTCTTTTATATAATTTTGAGCAATGCAATATTATTATGTACATTTTGAATGTATCAGCCTTTGGACTGATTTACAAAGATTTCTTTTCTCAATAAACCTAGCCGAATGAATGACTGAATAAATAAATGAATTAAAATTCATAATAAGCAAAGGGAGATAGAGGAAGGTACGGGAATAAGCGAACGTACAGAGAAAGGCCATTAAGAACATTCACACAATTCACAATTTTTACGCATATTTCGAGTAAACAAAAATGGGTATATAAAAATAAATGATGTCCTAAATTATAAAAATGTCCTTGAAACGAGAAACTAACAAAGAAATCAAAACAGAATTATGCCTTTACAACCATTACCAATACATGAATTAAGTAAACAAACTAGGAAAAATTGCATATCTATAATAACTTGCATTTTTTAAACATACATTTTCAGATACATTGTAATATTTTGAGAAAAATAATTTGCTTACGTTGCCACTACCATGAACACATAGAGAATATATTCAGTATTAGTAATATAATTTGAAGGAGGCAGCTGCTCATCCCCATAATAGCGGGAATGACTGTGTATTCTATTTGCAATGTATGCTTTCAGTCGATGAGAAGGTGTGCTACCCTCTCCCCCTCCCCGTCTTGGATTTTGATTATCTACAAACATCTGTCTATAAAATAACCGCCATTTGCAATAATGAGAGCAACGCCTTGATACTTCATGGACGTAAACGTTACATAGTCTACTGTCTAAGGCATAATAAAGTCGGTCTACATTATAATAGCATTCTAATAGAGTGGAGTCTAGACCTACTGTTTGATTTACATTACATTTCGGCACAGGTCTACAAGGCAGGGGCACTGACAGAACTGCATCCGGGAGATTTAAAGTCCGCCTTTCGATGAACCATCATCTCATAATTATTCGGGCAAAGAGGTGCACCGAATATCTTTAGTATATTCTCATCCTTCATTGCTCATTTCATAGTATGCATACTCAGTTAATGACTCACAGATTACATCGATCTCAATATTTATGGGAAAGCCTGCCAGACCGACCAAGCCAGCTTTTATTCGAGTTGTATCTTCTTGAACAATCTTGATCAATCTTGTTACATAATGCCTTCTAATAAATGTTTTGAACATCAAATCATTTCAGTTTTTAAGCTCATTCTTGATTTTTAAAATATCAAATAATTTCATATAATGTAAATATTCTTAACATTGAATACTTTCAATCTCAATCGTGAACGTTCATACCTAAGTATATACTGACGGTGTATAGAACATAGCAAAATAATAAATTTGATCTGCTTTGATCCGTAACCTGCATGGGGCATGGACCGATTCCCTAGATTGAAAAAACCAGAGATAAACTACATAAGGCAAATGCTCTGGAAAAACCTAATGGCAAATCGTCCCAATGAAAATAACCTATTTGAATCTCTATACCACCAACAAAAACAAACACCCAACTATTGTTCTTTATTAAAATTTTCAATTGAAATTTGTGTCGTGTATCTAGTGTCTGACAAAGCTAGAATGGCAACCACACCCATTTCCCTCTCTTATTATGCCTTTCTGAACATTCCTTTCCCTCTCAATACATTAACTTTCACCTGTCTAAGTTATTCAAACCATCCCGCCTCGCGGGATCGTGGCGTCTCGCCATTACGTAATCATTAAAAGGTTCCGCATATACAACATTTTCCTGCTATACGTTGGACCATGGAGCTTCTAGCTCCATGGTTGGACCGCAGGAAAATACAATTATTGGGCAGCGAGGTAACCAAATATCATCCTATACAGACAACGAGCTGTGACAACGGAGTCCAGGCAAAAGTAGATTATGTTTATATAGTGCATTTTTTTCCACTTGACCGAATAACAATCTTAAATGTTTGGGTTTGTAAGTTTATTAACTCCACGTTTCATCTGCAAAACTGAAATTTACTCCCATGTCTCATGGAAGATGTAAAGCCTATCAGGAGTGAAGAAAGCAATCTCTCCCGTCTTGAATGCTTGCAAGTAGCAATCATAATATGATTCAATTATCTTGAAATCAGTGAGAATGTTTTTGATGTATTCGAGCTCTTTTGTGTACTGAAGGATGCTCAGCAGACCCTGACCGTACTTAACCCATGCAATGATAACTGAATTATCCTGATACACAGCAGGATAAGCGTTTTCACCATCCTTGCTGATGCTATGAATGATAGCACCAGACACATCGTTGATCACGTGTACCTTATTCCAACTACTCTTAACGACAATCGCTTGACTGGATGTCATCGCAAACATCTGCCAGGGTTCAAATCCGTTACACGTTATCTCTCTTATTGCCTTCCCACCTTCTGGCTTAAATACCTGTATTTTCTTGCATTCCTCGTAACCTATGAAGATTAGCCCATCCTTGCCAACAGTGAGACCGCCAAATGTACCGTTCGCAACAACCATTGTCTCAAACGTTACAACAAGCTTTTCACAAAGCTCTGTGAACAAGGAAATTCTGTCATTAGTGTCGCGAATGACGTATCCACCAGCAGGCATGAAATGTAAGGCACGAACTTTAACAGGTTTTATAACGGTATCTTGTATGATGCCCTCAGAAGAATATATGTATATTCCTCCGTCCCAACAACCAACAGCCATCTTATTGTTTGGTGATATTGCCATTCCCGTTACGAGACATCCAAAAGGCAGCGGATCTTCCGTGCGCAGAACCCATTTGGACTTATTTTGTTTAAGCTGGCCCAACTGGAGTCCATCCAATCCCTGACTCCTGAAGCCTATTCTTCCCCCTTCCTCAGCAGTTCTTTTGGGCAGCTCCTCATCGGGCCCAATCCGGCTCAGAAGCTCTTCCAGCTGTTGACACATCGCTTTATGTGAGGTCAGAGCCTCTGTCTGGAGAGGAAAATTAAGACCATTTTTAACCAACTCAAGAAGTTTCTTAATCTGGTCTGTCTGCTTACGACTCGACTCCTCCATGTTTCCCAATGAAGTCTCAAGTTTACCTAGCTTGTGACCAACTTCATTTTTCAACACCGACATTCTTTCCTTCAATTTTTTAACTGATTCCTTAAAAGACTCATCTATTTCAGCATTGAGTTGTTCATGTACGTTATGCACTATTTTACGCTGGTCTACAACGAATGTAACATACTTGTCACCGTCGCGCATCTTTGCATCCGCTTTAGATGCAAGTTCCTCGACGTTATTCTTTTGCTCAGTTTCATGTTCGCCTGCTTCCAGGATAGTATGAGCATTCTTTACATGCTCTAATATGGCACACTTGCAGCAGACATACTTTTTACAGTTGAGACAAAAACATTCTTCATCGTAGCTCGAATGTTTTTTACATTTGTTCCATTTTCTTTGCAACGATTTGTCTTCTTGATTACAGTTGGAATGGCCCTGGGTCTCCACATCTTCAACAAGTGATCTGACTGTTATATTTGATTGCAATCTACCCACGTCTCCACCAGGAACCGAAGTCTCCCCCCTGCACGTAGGACACACCAGAACGTCTATGTTCCGATGGGACTCCAGGAGATACTCAAGACAACCCTTGCAGAAGGTATGGGAGCAGGCCAGGATCTTAGGGTCCTTGAAGAAGTTCAGGCATACAGGACACTCTAGGTTATTATGGACAGCCTGCTTCAGGGAAGTATCCATCGTTGACAACTCAAGCACACGGCCTGTGAAAAAAAATCACATCGGTGAATTAATTGGCCTCCTCATTCAAAAGTGTCTTATGTTTTTAAATACTTAGGTGGATCTATATATCTATATACTATAGTATTGCACTGAAAAATATCAAACATATGCATTCCATGATTAATAGGGCCTACCGATACAACATAAAGAAATTTCTTTACACTTCTTCTTTAGAACTTACGTTACGAAGTATTTCTAACGGCGACTATGCTATCAGTAAGAGGCGTATGATAATATTTCATTCAGCAATGCAGTTGTATGAGTATGCTTTTTTTTATCAATTGGGAATTCCCACTGACGTTCATAACAGAAAGTATTGTTTAACCTTTGCACTTGCGATCCTTCCGATTAATCGTCGAACCGTTCACCCACGCACATGTCAGCAATTCTTATCATTATAACAAGTTAAATGAGTATGATTTTTTCCCTTAGGGGTGGGAATTCCCAATCACATTTCTTGGATAATAACACTGGTATTAACTGGTACCGGTACTGTTTGATTACGGTCATATGTATTTGTATAATAATTTATGCCTTACTCGAGTTATGCGTACCTAATATCAGTTATTCAATGTGGAATGTGTACATTGAAACTCAACTTGGTGAAATATAAGTACATTGTAAAGAACGTTATATTGCTGTATTACGCATATGTTACCACTCTCATCTCACCTCTCTTTTCCCTTCCTCCATCTCTTTTTCTTCCACTCTGATCTCTCACATCCTAATCTTCCTCTTGTACACTATGCTTGTTTCTCCTCTCTACCACCTCTCTCTCCCTCCTGTTTCAACCTTACCTCAACTTTGTTAAATTCTTGCTCCCTTCGACTTTCTCTCATTCTCACTATACAATTTCATTGTTCTGTACGTTTTCTCTTATCTCCGCTCCTATTTCTTTTGCTTCTCTATTTTTTTCTAATTATCTGCTGTTTTCTGGTTGTCCATGTAATGTATTCTACTGGGGTTTGTTGTCTCTATCTGTGGAGTGTTTTCTAGTTCCTGTTTACTTTGACAAGTACATGTATCGCTATATGTTAAATCAATCATATTTATGTCTATACATGTATGTACTTTTGTAATTTGTTATTCTCTTTTGTGATTCTATGTTAATATTATGTTTTTTTGACACGTCTTATTTTAATGGAACAGCCAGAGAATGATTTTGTATACCAATTGTACTTTGTATTGAGCATGACCAATAAATCGAACTGAAATTGAAACTGATGATCGAGTAATGGGAATGCATTGTGTAAGCTATTGTTCAGATAACTCCCTCTCTTTATCTGCTTAGTGTGCCCCAAATAGTCTGGAGATTATCAGCAAGAGCCCCCAAAAAAAAAGAAGATAATAATAATAATAATATTATGATACAGCTAGACAGGGTGTACTAGTCGTAATACAAACCTTATCATTGACATCCTGATTTTATAAACACTCGAGTGAAACGATCGATTTCTCTTTGTAAGAGAAAAGTGGGAAGTTTTAGGAAGAGCGAGGTAGAAGTGGGACAAAAGCAACAACTTAAGTCGTTCGACAGAGTAAAGAAACATGTCCCAAAATGCATTCCCTATCCACACAAGTAGAAGGGAGTGGGGGATGGGGCGGGGGTACGTCCGAGGAGTTAGAGAAGAGAGAAGGGCAGGAAAGGGTTTGGAGTAGATTGTGTGTTTTAATAAAGGAAACAACCCATAACATCAATTCTGTATAATAATATGTTGAGAAATATAAAACTCAAAATTGTCAACATTATTTTGATAAAAAGTAATGCTTGTTCTAGTTTTTTGGATGAAATAACTGTGTAGTGCGGTGATATTTTCCTATCATGTAATTGTGCTATATTTTAGTCAAATTCTTTCTTGTGTGAATTTATGAACAATGGAGTATGTTTATTTTTGTTAGTTTATCAAATGATAAAAACTCTTTTTTATAAATATGTTTTAGTTGGTATAAACTAGGTCTATGGAAAAAGCTTTGCTTCTATGTTTTGTACGAAAAAGAATTGGAGGTTTGAGAAATAAATAAAATGAATACTAAAAGAGAATAACGTGATCATAATAAATGATCAGAGTCATTCTGGGAGAGTCAAGGATAGACAAAACAATTGCTGGCATAGGCCAGAAATAGCGCGCGCCTTTTACAGCTGTTTAAGCGGTGCCTTTGTGGGACAGCGACATGTGAAATTTACCTCTGTAAAGAAACCGAAAATGCGCACAGCCAGTGAATCTACAACGGTGGAGTTATGCGCGCAGTAAGCGTGGGAACGCCGTGTGCAAGATTTTCTCACTTTCGACTTTATCTCCGCTCGGAGAAGTCCTTTTTCATGAAGGCTCTACAATTGAGTATACAGATAAGTCTAAATAACGAGAGGAAATCCCAGTATATCGAAAGATGGGAAAGCGGAAATCAAGCCAGAGCCGGGTGGCCCGCCAACCAAAGATTGCTAGGCCTAGACAGTCTACAAGATTAAGGCAGTCTAGCAACGACACCACTCAAGACGTACTCGGCACCTCAACTCCCGGCGGGCGGGGCGGCCAAAACGGGCGAGACACTCGAGCGGTAACCCCAGCAGTGGACGCTCAGCCACTACCAGCATAAACCCGGCTCCGGAGACTGACGGACCACAATACAGTGGAAACGAGACAACTGGAGCGAACCAGTCATCAAGCCAGCCGCCTTCACATGCACAGCCAATGCAAGGTGAGGTAGACGTAGCTATGCAATCACATCTACCAGAAATATCACAATTTAGTGAAACAACAAGACATAGATCTAACAATCTTGAAAGCGAGAGGAAAGCAACTTGGTGGTTTCCTTCCCCTCGATTGTACCAAACACCGGTAGCCTACACGCTGGCTTTCAATTACAAACTACACACAACGAGAGTGACACTAGGCCTAGAGCTAGTCATAATCTGAGGGATAATGAAGCCCATCCTCCCACACGGGCAAGCAGTGTCGGGCAACCGACTCAGTCAGGCGCTACTGCCTGGGATACAAGGGGGGAGCACAGTGGTGCACACACATATAACACAGATCAGTCGCCCTTGTTTCCGGTCACTGATAGACTGGGGACTAAAGTACACCCCAACATGAAGGAAAAAATATGGAGCAACGTGCAGATCAATTATGTGAAGTGCTCATGTTAATAACCAGAATGGGACTGGAGGATCAACCAGGAGTTACTATCCTGATTAGACTCCCCCAATCATTAATATTGTCGTAACCCCCATCGCTGCTAGGTTTTACATGTAACACAGAGGAACGATCATTCCTTCCTTTTTCCTTTTAATGGAAACCTACTATCACATACTTTCATAGTAAATTATAAGTGGGAGAATAAGTAGCCCGCGTGTATGATGATATGAATATGAATATAGAACACATTACTTTGGGGAGTTTTTTCCATCCTGTTTCAGAGACAACCGGCGACAGGATCTGGATCGTAGGCGACAGCTTGGTCAGACGTGCCAAGCAGAGGGCGAGCATGCTCAACCGCCAAGATCTGGGAAGAGCAAGAGGGACGGTCCAATGGCACGGTCAGGGAGGAGCGACGTTACAAGACCTTCCGCGCCTGGTGGAGAACAGGTTGAGATACAACCAACGAGCACCTGCGCTAGTAATCGTGCATCTGGGAACAAATAACTTGGGCCTGAATGATGCCTGCCAATGCAGAATCGCGATCGATATGGCTCTTCAAACCCTTCGGACAGCCATGCCTCGTACGCACATCGCCTGGTCGACCATCATCCCACGCCTATTCTATCATAGCAGTCGTGGTCATCGAACATCACAAGACGCCATGGATGGGGTCAGGAAATCGCTCAACAAGTACGCGAGGAGATTAATAGCCCGGCTGCCGAATGCGTCAGTTATTGCTCATCAGTTGGATCCATCCAATCACAGTTTATTTTTAAGAGATGGGGTACACCTGTCCGACAGAGGATCCGACGCTCTCATCGATAACTTCCAAGAAGGAATAGACTCGGGCTTGGGTACACATGAATAGAACATTTACATCCACGGAAACGGGACAATAACACTAATTCGGCTATTAATGAGCCTTGTGGAATCTCGGACAGACTGGGTTCGATGTGACAATGGAATTATTATAACACAAAAAGTTGAGGAACAGCGTGTTGTAACGTGAGTTACATATTCAGATATATACGCCTTCATTTTGGGATTCACATTAAACTTGAAACTTATTTAATTGCTGACAAACTAGAACCATATTTAAATTAATGATTGATTTTGATGTACTAGTATACGTCGTACATAATTGTTAAGCCAGCAGAGGGTGGAGTCAGAGCCACTCGGTCGCACAGTAGCCTCAGAACTACAAAGTGGGCCATAGGGAATTTTCCCCGACAAAGGAAATATAATTATTTTGCTCGTTAAACTAAGCCACAATGGCAATATTGTCGGGTTTTCGCCTCTATCACTGTCTGGCTAGCAGCAGGAATAATAACATAAGATTACAATATGTTACGGATTGAATCCATGATAAATACATGATAATAGTTAGTTAAACAGCATGGGTCCATAGATGGTAAGGAAGCAACCATGGCAAACCACGCCCAACCCCACACAAAAAAAAAAAAAAAAAATGTGGGTGGAGGATTTCTTTTACTCGTGATTATTCCATGGTTGGTTCCGATTATCACCACTTCTTATATATGCGCTGGTATAGTAGCACCGGGATAACATTGGGGATACTGCAGGAGATACTATCCTGTCGGTGGGTCACGTAAACCCCAGGTATCTGGGATGATCGGAGGAGTTACTACCCTTCCGCTGATCGCGTGACTCGAGACCCCACAAATATAGTGTTTCCATAACTATGTTATTTATGCATTGATGATTTTGTGAGTATTGAAAAGTTGTGGGGATCATCCGTAGGAGATACTATCCTACCGGCAGGTCACGTAAACCCCAGGGACCTGGGGTGATCGGAGGAATTACTATCCTTCCGCTGATCGCGTGACTCGAGATCCCACAAATATAGTGTTTCCATAACTATGTTATTTATGCATTGATGATTTTGTGAGTATTGAAAAGTTGTGGGGATCATCCGTAGGAGATACTATCCTACCGGCAGGTCACGTAAACCCCAGGGACCTGGGGTGATCGGAAGGAGTTACTATCCCTCCGCTGATCACGTGACCGGAGATCCCTACAATTTTGAGTTTCACTCATGGTACATGTACCCTTAAGATTGTTGAATCATATCACGTTTATACATTATTGTCGAATTGTTTATGGTGGACACTCTTTATTGTGGTTATAAGATTTTGTTATTGCTTTTATGCATGTTACTTGTTTTACTTTGACTTTCCTACTTTACATGTTTTGAGGAAAAGGACTCCTAGTTTCGGAGCGGAATAAATGTCGAGCAAACTGCAAATCAGTCTAAAGTTGTCTTCTTCCTAGAATAACGTGATCATAATAAATGATCAGAGTCATTCTGGGAGAGTCAAGATAGACAAAACAATTGCTGGCATAGGCCAGAAATAGCGCGCGCCTTTACAGCTGTTTAAGCGGTGCCTTTGTGGGACAGCGACATGTGAAATTTACCTCTGTAAAGAAACCGAAAATGCGCACAGCCAGTGAATCTACAACGGTGGAGTTATGCGCGCAGTAAGCGTGGGAACGCCGTGTGCAAGATTTTCTCACTTTCGACTTTATCTCCGCTCGGAGAAGTCCTTTTTCCCCGGCCCACCCACCCCTCTTTAGTTTAAGTAGAGTTGAAGAAGTAAACTACTTAAAGTTGATTGAGGATTAACAAATTGGAAGTACAATGTTGTTTTGAGTGATATAACGAATTGTATGTATTTAATATCATGGTAACACGGGGGTTGACTGGGGGAGGATTTCTTTACTCGTGATTATTCCATGGTTGGTTCCGATTATCACCACTTCTTATATATGCGCTGGTATAGTAGCACCGGGATAACATTGGGGATACTGCAGGAGATACTATCCTGTCGGTGGGTCACGTAAACCCCAGGTATCTGGGGTGATCGGAGGAGTTACTACCCTTCCGCTGATCGCGTGACTCGAGACCCCACAAATATAGTGTTTCCATAACTATGTTATTTATGCATTGATGATTTTGTGAGTATTGAAAAGTTGTGGGGATCATCCGTAGGAGATACTATCCTACCGGCAGGTCACGTAAACCCCAGGGACCTGGGGTGATCGGAGGAATTACTATCCTTCCGCTGATCGCGTGACTCGAGATCCCACAAATATAGTGTTTCCATAACTATGTTATTTATGCATTGATGATTTTGTGAGTATTGAAAAGTTGTGGGGATCATCCGTAGGAGATACTATCCTACCGGCAGGTCACGTAAACCCCAGGGACCTGGGGTGATCGGAAGGAGTTACTATCCCTCCGCTGATCACGTGACCGGAGATCCCTACAATTTTGAGTTTCACTCATGGTACATGTACCCTTAAGATTGTTGAATCATATCACGTTTATACATTATTGTCGAATTGTTTATGGTGGACACTCTTTATTGTGGTTATAAGATTTTGTTATTGCTTTTATGCATGTTACTTGTTTTACTTTGACTTTCCTACTTTACATGTTTTGAGGAAAAGGACTCCTAGTTTCGGAGCGGAATAAATGTCGAGCAAACTGCAAATCAGTCTAAAGTTGTCTTCTTCCTAGAAGTGTAAATCATAAAGACCATTAGCCTAATCAGTAAATTAATACCCCCCATAAATTACATAAACAAACTGTCTCACAATTAATTCTTCTTCTCTTTGCTTGCTTTGCGTGTTTTTTTACATGATGCTTGGCGTTGCGGAGGAATAACAAATGCTAATTCATTAATCAGGGAGGTGCATGTTATTGAGTTTTTTGTTGTTGTTAATGTACATTTGCCCTTTGCACGGAGCCCCTTTTAAAGTATCCCTGCAGGATGAAATGGTGGTTTGCCCCTCAACCCACCCCACGACAGGGATTAAGATAGCCATTGCTCCTGAAGAGAGTCCAAAGATCACTCCCTTTTCAGTAAAGACTGCCTCCTTGGTAAGAGTAATGAGTAGTGGCGTAGCTACGGGGGGACGAATGGCAAAAAAGGAAAAAAAGTGAGACCGAGGGGAAAGATTATGGGCAAGGAAGGTCAACGTAAGATAATATAAGACGATAGTTTTGCTCGAGAATGCTCTTCAAATGTTTATGTGAATGCACGTCTAACAAAAGATTATGATAAAGCAAAGTCATGATTTGATTTCATATTGACTATTAAACTTATAGACTGCAAATGACTCTTAATGTTTATTGTTAGTAAATATACCCATGTTACAATGGCTATATAATCTGATGGTGTGATTTGATGGTTATTTTACCTGACTGCTAAGAAAGCACAAATGCTTGTAAGTAAGCAGCCAGACGGCCGACGACTTTAGGTCCTCTCCGAGGGACCTGGTAGTGAGGATTAATGCCTTACCAAAGGGCGACTTGGTTTCGAACCCGGGTCACCGGATTACGAGACCACTGCTCTACCAACTGAGCTATCGCGCCTCCTCTCGTTATCTTTACCATATTGATATTCTTTAAACAAGGTAAAACATAAAACACTCCATTATTATTTTGTCTTTAAGTAATTAGTGTTAAATAAAATCAGTATAACAAGCATTTAAGTGAAAAGAGTATCTTCATCATATATGGTACTCTAAGATTTAATTTATGAAAAAAAAAACATGCCAAACTATTTAGTAGCGTAAAAGGTTTCCTTAATCCTCTTTTTATAATCTAATTCATTATCGTATAATGGAAATGAATATATTCTCTTAAGTCGTAGAGATCACTCTGCGACAAATTTGGGGTCCTTGGTTGAGTGAATTATATTCTTTTTAACAGGGTTGGAAAATGATAGTGTTTCCAGCTCTTTGCTTATTCGCTCTAAAAATTGATAGTTAAAGCAATAATGATTGTGGTGATGATAATGATAGTAATAGTGATATCAATATTAATTGTATTAATAACTTCTGAATTTATGAAGTAACAGCCATAAAACAATGTTAGCTGATATTATCAAATAAAATTGATAGTCAGGTTTGGGTCTTGCAAATACTAGAGGCCTATGTGGGTTATTAATTAAATAATTCTGCCTGCCGATATTGCACTATTGGTTTGCCTGTGAAATAGCGCGTTGGGTATTGAGTTGATTGCAAAGGTTTTAAGTTTGTAATTACATACATTGAATATCAATATTTATTTCACAGCGTATGACATATTCTAAATCAATATTTACGAAAATGTGTGGAGCTCTATGCATGCTCTAGTTCTGTTGGAGGGGCGCCATTAGATACATTTTCGACCATTGCATATAATTGAAATATGCTGCAAACTCCTGGATTTTTTTTAATAGTTTAAAAAAACAGACTGAGCATAAATGGTCGACATAACGTTCAAATCCAGTTTGTCCAATGAGGACATGTTTGTAAAGTTTAGTCAAGGCACAATAGGGCCTACCCGCTCACTATAACATAACTAGTTGATAAGGTTGTACAGTAATAACAGGTAGATGTTTTTTTTTTTTAATCTCCTTGGGAATATACAAATAATACACAGCAGTGAGGGCATTGGTAAGAATTACCCACACAAGGTGCATTTGGAACAGTCTAACACGCCCAAGGCGATAGCCGATGGTCTTTGGACTGTTTCGAACGTACCGAGTGTGGGTAATTTTACTAATGCCCGAACACAATGATGTTGTATTAATTATTGTTTTATAAGATGATGTTTTATTTGTTTTATAAAATGATGTTTTATAACATGATTTTACTAATGACCGGTCATTAGTATAAAATAACGTGTTAGCTAGGCAAAATAAATGCCTGGTCACGTATATGCTTTCAACCCATCGTGATTAGGATCCGCTTCATCATCTTATAATACCTATTGTTTGTCAAGTTATCGAAAAATGCTTTGGGGGGATCAGATCTGCGCCCTTGATGCAGTGGACAGCAGAGAAGAAAGGGAAATGGGAACGAAAGGAGTGAAAGATAGAAGACGTATAGGAAAAGACGCAGGAAGAGAGAGAGAGAGAGAGAGAGAAGAGCAGAAAGCGTATTTGTATTTATTTGTGTGCGTTTCACCTTAAAATGCACCCCTTTTCCACTCTAAGGGGGCAAGGAGTTTATCCCTCATGGCCTAGTTAATCTGCCCCTCGATTTTTGACCATCTAGTACAGCGTTTTTCAACCGGAGTGCTGCAAGACATCTATAGGGGTGGCACGAGAGAAATTTTACCACGGTCATCC
>CP137677.1:27095131-27138636 GCA_037976565.1 Mesocentrotus franciscanus | reverse complement strand
ATTAGAATAATGACTCCTAAAGTAGTACAGGTGGTTCATGAATAACTGTTATCACCCGCGCCCCCGTAGTGTTACTTTATATAAAAGGCGTGTACGCAAGATTGTTGGATATTTCGCGTAAAACGAGTTTATTTTTCGTACATAGGTAGGTTTTATTCTAAAGAGCAAGAAGTTTTATGAAAAAGTATCATCTATCATCAAAAAGAAACCTCGAAATTCCTCGAAAATATGTTACTTTTTGTTAATTTCTACACGATAAGCTGTAAAATATTGGTATAAGGCCATTTCATGAATGTTTTGAGGCCCCAAAATGTATAAGTTGTGTAAAATGCAAAGAATATGAAGGTACACCTTCAGGCCTCCCCTTTTAAAAACAAAATCCACGTTGGTAGCGGGGAAGGCACTTTTGCAGTGATATGGCTGGCATTTAATGCCAAAATAGGAAATGGATGGATCGTTGATAGATGTTCGATCATGTGGTTCCATCGAGGGACGAATGATTCTTACACTTTAGTCAACACTGTGTCAGATCTATAAAATAATATCTTGTAGACATTGATTGAAACAAATTATCGATTTAGTTTAGATTCCAATAAATATCGAGCTCTTTATGTATTAGATTCAGAGGCGGCCCTCCGGGGCAGGGGCACAGTGCCCTCCCACTTTTTCAAGCACCCGAAAAGTGCCCCTTTAATTTTGTAAGAAGTGCCCCTTTTTACATAGGAATAGTGCCCCTTTCACTTTGGCAAGTGCCCCTATTAATTTGTAAAAGTGCCCCTTCCCCTTTTCAACTCTGATAAGTGCCCCTTTTATTTGGACACGTGCACCTTTTCCTTCGACAAGTTTCCATTTTCCTTTGCAATAAGATATAGTGTCCATTTTCCATTCTCATAAGTGCCCTTTTAATCTCTAGTAAGTGCCCTTTTCAGGTACGAGAAGTGCCTCTTTTCACTTTTGATAAGTACCCCTTCACCTCTGATAATTGTCTTATTCAAATCTGAGAAGTGCCTCTTTTACTTTGACAAGTGCCCTTTTCCTTTGTAAGAAGTGCCCCTTCCCTTTTAATAACTACCCCATTTTAACTCGGATAAGCGCACCTTATATTTTCACATGTGCCCTTTTCCTTTCTAATAAGTGCCCTTTTCCTAATGATAAGTGCCCCATTAAAAAGAGCCCTTTCCTTCTCATAAGGGACTCTTCTCTGATAAATGACCCTTTTTAGGTACGAGAAGTTACTCCTTTTCACTTCAGATAAGCGCCCCCTTCACCTCCGATAAATGCCCCTTTAAAATCTGATCGGCGCCCATTTTCTTTCAACTAATGCACATTTTCCTTTAATATAAGTGCCCCTTTTTATATCTGGTCATTGCCCCTTTTCAGGTGCGATAAGCGCCTCTTTTCACCTCTGATAATTTCCCTTTTACCAATGATAAGTGCCCCTTTTCGTTTCTAATAACGGACCTTTCCCTTTTCATAAATGCCCCTTTTACCTCTTATAAATGCCCCTATCAAGGTCTGATGGGGCCCCTATTCCGTCGGCAAATATCCATTCCCTATTCTCATGACTGACTTTTTCATCCCTGGTGAGTGCCCCTTTTTGAGGGTGTAAGAAGTGCCCCATTTTCACCTCTGATAATATTAATTCTCTTTGTAATTTAACACATGCTGCTTTTCTTTTTTGATAAGTGTCCCCTTTTCCTCTCATCATTAAACGCGCCCCTAATTTCAAGCGACTAAGAGCAATTTCCCAGACCTCGCTTGCTACGCTCGCAAGCATCTATAATTGATATACTCATGTTACTTATCAAAGGTCTTTTCATTCTTCTGTTATGAGAATGTGCTTATAACCCCATCAGGATTGGGTTTTTTTCCTCTTTATAAGATGTAATTTTTCGCACTGCGACCTCACAAATATTAAAATTTTTCTCGCTCGCTTCGCTCGTTCGCAAATAAATGGTCAGACCATCACACCCAACTGCAAAGCATGATGCTTAAGCAATATCTTGTATGGTGTATAAAGTGAAACAAATATTGAAATCATCCCTGATAATGTAATCACAATGTAGGGGTATGTACCAATGTCTAAAAATGGTAGATTTCCCGTTGTAGGTCCCCTTTTTCCAGAAAGTGCCCTTTTTCTTGCCCCCCCCCCCTCACTTTGGAAGTCGCTTGGCCGCCCTTGGGTGGGATACACCTCCATGCGATTCAGTGCTGTGACCTCATCATCATCTCCTGTGTCAGCTGGTACGTCATTACGAGATCCGTCCGCGGCCGTCAAGGTATCTATACTCCGAAGAGAATCGCCACCATAGAGGTGATTATTTGAATATGGTCATTCTCGGCATTGGGACTCTAGGGTATTCCAGGTACTACGGCATGTGTTCTTTAAAAGACTCAAACCCTCTGACTTGTTATTACCTGATTCTTCAAGTTATATAGCCATTTCCCTATTTCTAATCTTCACCATTTACTGTCTAATTCTGCGTCATGATTTGCAACACAACAGGAAGTTACGAGACAGGTTTGCAGATAATGAATTCAACGGTTAAAGCTCAATTGCGGCACAAAAGAGTAATAATTCATTCGCAGCTTCCGGTTCTCGTCCACCCATGATCAAAGCCATTAAACAAA
This sequence comes from Mesocentrotus franciscanus, assembly GCA_037976565.1. NCBI lineage: Eukaryota > Metazoa > Echinodermata > Echinoidea > Camarodonta > Strongylocentrotidae > Mesocentrotus > Mesocentrotus franciscanus. The sequence continues at coordinate 27,136,005 of CP137677.1, read as the reverse complement.
AAGGAGATCGAGATCCCCAAGAATCTCTTCACGGTTGTCTGTGTCTTTATGTGCTGTGTATTCGCCAGCAGCTTGAATATCATCATGTCCGGTGACAGTTTGTCGACCCCGTATACCACAATGATTCTTACGGCCATCAGCGTAGTAAATCCGATCATATATGTTCTAAAACACCCCCAACTCTAAAGAGGTCTTCAAGGGAATCCTTTGCTGTCGTCGCGAACCACAAAAGCATGTCCTGATTATGTCCGGATGTCCGGAGCGTCGCTAGAACATTTTGAATGAGGGTGGGATTTCTTTCTTTACATTCTTTTATTTTTGCAAAACAATTAAAAGTCAATAAAAATCAGATTATAAGGTGTTTCACATAATGGTACAGTGTATTATAGGAAAGTTAAAACGGATAATAAGTGGGTATCCAAAAGACCGGTTTCAAGTGTTATACATCCAACCGGATAGAAAGAGTAATTACAAAATTGCACCAAAGTGGTAAAACCTATACAAAATTGACGATAACGTAGACAAAATACACCTCAAAACAGGAAGGGAAATCGTGTAGTGAGTGAAGAAATATATGAATTTCTAAAACAAAAATAGAGTCAATTCCCTTCACTTGTTATTGTATGTTGCAGCGGCGAGAAAATATTAAAGGATAATTTTTTTTATCAAATCAAATTTGAAAACGATCTTATGAAATCGCATGATAATTATGATCCATCCTGAAACTCATTCTAATCTTCCAATTTATTGAAACATTGGATGGTCAATTACGTGTCAGGGTAAAATCTGTGAAACATATCAAATTATTTAATTCTTTCCCACGTTTGGTACCTAACAACCATTTTTGTTTTCTTCAAGATTTTCCCGACGGGGTTGTTGAATGGAACTGCTGAATGTGTATTTTTTTCTTCCAAACACGTCCCTCGAAATTAAAAAAAGTTTGCCTGTTATTGCTAGATAAAGGGCACTAAAACTTTCAAGAATGGATTGAGTGACCCTTTCTTTCTTTGGGAAATGTAGTCGTGGTTGTGGTTCTGTAGTTAATCCGTGGTACAAATGACCATCAATATTCACAGAACATTTAGTCATGGTAAAGTGCAGTTATGCAATCTAGAATAATTACTTCCAAAATAATAGGGTTCCTGCATGAATCGCTTTCGTTTCCCTATGAATTATATACTTCATTATTTATATCATATCGTGCTAATTGGTCCTTGAAATTAAAAATTATTGAATATTATTTTTTCATGATTTGTGTTATTGTATTGTTTGTGCTTTTCTTTTTTGTTTTACAATTAGGTACACTTCCTTTTATTTGTGCATATGCATATTCCATATACGATCTTGGTTATTCATCAGACATTAGGTTTGACGGAACGGCATTTAAAGCTTTTTTCCCCTCTTTTTTTCAACGAAAGAAAGATAGTTTGTTGCCTGTAAAGATTTCTTTCATTATCTATTGTGTTGGTACATCAAACAATTTATTGGCAAAAATGCAATATTTGTGTTGGATCTTTGAAAATTTCATAAATGAACGAAGACCATGATCCAAATCGACTATTAAACAAATCGTATTTGCATATTGTTTGTGAGAAACCGAGTGAGCAAATGAGCCTTGTTATATCTTAAACAGTAGAATAATTTTTATCACATTTATCGTTGGTAGTGCACACCTTTTGTCGGTAAAAACTTTACAGCTGTTTGTTATGTTTTGTTAAGAGAAAAAAATCAAAATTGGAACATTAAATAGATCAATACCATAATCAGAGTTCAATATTGAGGCTCGTATCTAAACATTAGTCTGTGAGGGGAGTAGCAGCTAAGGAAATGGTAACTACAAGATAAATGGTATACAAAACAATCAATAATAATTTAATGTATTTTTTATTTGTTTCATGGCTGATTTATTTAGGAAAATGATCTGGGTGGCCGCTTCGGGGAACATGTTTTCATCATTAATAAGAGTCCACAATTATATGAATTTAGCTGGATAAACGTTTTCCTTGAACTATTATAACTAGAATTATGGAACAGATGATAAAATGCACAAAACGTTTGAAATAAAGTGTTTATAGGCCTGTGAATAAATTCTTTCTTTCTAATCTACTTAAAAAGAGCTCATTCTGACGGTTTAAATTTGACAAATTACTTTTAGAAAAGGATGTTAATGCATTAGCCAGAGTGTGTTTTACGTCGATAGTCTTTCGATTGACTTTCGTGTGTGCCTTTTCTGTAGCAAGAAAACGAATCAATACTTTCACGGGGAAATAAAATGCCACGAAGAAAGGTCTGCCCATGAACTTTTATGTTTCGATCAACCCTTAGCATTTTTAAAAGCACTTATAGTGACATTTACCTTTGATCCACAAGGCTGTCAATCACAAATTGTAGACAAACAGAACGTGCAAAAATCACTGAAAAATTTGTGTCTATTTTCATTCCAGTGCATTTTGCCTTTAATGAATAAGAGCGACTTAATCGAAAATTATCACTAAAGTCACTTAATTGGCAACGCAGAGTGAAATACATTATTATTATATTTTCATGTACAAATTAGAAAACTTCTTGTTCATTTATTTATTTTTGGGTATTTTTCATTCACACTGTTTCATTTAATATACATTTTCCTTTTTTTGTATTAACTATTAAAGAGTGGAAAACACAACTATTTTTGTGGCCGATTTGATGAGGAAAATCTGATTCGTATTGAGCTTTAGACAACTCTTAATCGCTATGGGTTGATATTTGGTGGATTAAAAAAAAACAGATCTGGGTGTCTTTTAATGCTAGTTACAAGGCGTTTATTAACCCTAATAAGGCCGGGCTATTTGAGTTCTTAATACGGCCGGGGCATTATGGCCCCTTAAGATCTCGGCCGTGAAACGGCCGATCGCCGCGAAAATTTGCATGCATGTCAAGTGAAGTGTATAGAATACTATAGCAATTTCAATTTTTTGAAAAAATTACTCATTTGCATATTTATGGTAAATTATGCAAATAAGGTCAAAAATTCATATTTTTACCCATAAATCATATATTCTTCATATTTAAGCTTTCTTTTCCACTACATATATTTGTTAGACCATTTGGAATAATAATACGAAAAAAAATTTTGGAAAGCTAGGTTATTCCTTATGTTATCTCTTGTTTTGATAATTTCTTATGTATTTCATTGTTTTTTTAACTCATGTATTTTATTGTTTTTGTTGTTTCATTTCATTTCTAACTATAATTTAACTATTTTGACCCCCAAAACAAACACCTAAACTTTAAACAAGACCAAATAACCAATGTTTTATCTCTTTTAAGGAAAAATGATATTTCCATTTGTTTTGTACACAAATCACGAAAATGAGCGATTTTCGGGCCGACATGTAAAGACAAAGGGTCACGTGACTTTGTAACGGTAGGTCCGATTTTCAAAAAAATTGTTTTAAAAGATGCGCAAGACTCGAAAGAATAAAGTCATGAAGCGGCGGGGCGTCATCCGTATGCGTTCCCGAACAATCAGAAAATCGCGGAGGGGGCATGATGGCCCCCCGGCCTTATTAGGGTTAACTGTTCTTGTTATAGAGATTTAAGGACAAAGATATACAGATATAAATAAAATAGAGGAAGGGATTTGGGCAAGCAGAAAAAAATGAAAGAGAGGCACTGTCGATACAGAGAGGTCGATGGATAGACAGAGGCAGAGAAAGATAGAGGAAGGAGAGAAAGAGAGAAAGAGACAGAGATACGAAAAGGTGAAATCAGTGTATATATTGTTCTACGGAGAAAAATAGAAAACGTTTTATAGTCCGTTGAATTTTAAGTCGTTAACTAAATAAAATTAACTTCCTTCGATGCTCATTTAAGTCCTCGATCTGCGCAATTACTTCTGTTTCAACGACTAGACGTGTTTTGTTTATCGTTTACCAATGGTTCAGTGGATCCTAGCCTGACATTTTTCATTCAGAGTTAATTCACTCCCGTAATTGACTCATCATTATCACTTTTCAAAGTTTGTTCAATCAACTGCAACAGGAATATTGATAAAGATGGTCTGTTAAATTAATCCCAGATGGAAATTTGTTCTTGTTTTATGGTTATTAAAATTCGTTAACTTACAAATGAAAAAAAACAAAGGTCTTGTAAGCGATAAAAAGCAAAGATTTAAAGGTACAAACGTTCACTACTCCTTTTTTCTCGTACTTCTGACAGCACTGAAACTGTCGAAACAGAACTCCTATGACCGGAAAAGATCTGATAATAATCAAAACGAGAAGAAGAGAAACGGTCAGTCCGTAAACCGTATCCACTTTACGTCTCAATTGTGGAGTCCCACACATTTCAACAAAATTCAGGATATCAGATGAAAAGAAGACATTTTACAAGTGAAAGTAATGAAACTCGATCGATGCTACTCAACGAGATTGTTCTTAAGTATATAGTTTTCTGAATAATAAGGATAATTCAGATGGATTCCATTGTAATATACGGACGAGGTAAAAGAAAGCAAAGTAAATTATTAAACGGCGATTTTCAAATAAAATTTTAGAATTATATATAAAAGCGCACATATCATCATGAAACTTATTATAAACATCGTATACACTTAACTTCGGATCAAGGATAGTATCCATATTATCGAACTCTTCGAAATTAAAGCTTTTGCCTATTTCTTCGTATAAGACTTACAACCCTTTGAATTACACTTGACATTTAGCTAGAACCACAAAAGAAAACTTGAATCAATTATAAGTCTAGAAGAGCAGGAATTTGACACTTGTTCTTAAATAAAGGAAACATTTAAAGAGCTTAACTAGTTTTCCAACAGGAAATAATTTGGAGAAAATGCACACAGAAGTGTCGATATAAAGTAGCCTTTCATCAACAATCAATATTATTTTCGAAATTCATTGGATTGGCAATATTTTTTTTTTTAAATTGCCATTTTCTTTCTATCTTGTCGATCACTGAATGATATCTAAATTATGAAGAATGGGCTATCCAACATAATATAAATGTATAATTATTGACTATGTAGCTTTTACAAAGTTGTTATAGAAATAGACATCGCTTTAACCGTCTTGTTATATCGAGTCCCTGTCTTCTGGTCATGAGCGCAAAATATTAGAAGTTGGAATACTTCTCAAGAATTTGTATGGCTCTCCTGTTAAAAATCAGAAACCTGATATTCAATAAAACAAATCCGAAAAATGCAACAGAGCCATCTATCGGCGAAATACAAAATATACCTTGACATTCTTTTAAAGGGATCGTTTAACAGTGTTAAATCTGAGATACGCGGCCCTACATGTTATTAGTGTCTGTGATATGGTGTAATAATGAAGCCCTAAAAAAATTGCGCTTCAAAATGATCAAGAAGTGCCTCAAAAAAGTAAAAATCTTTGATTGACCGGTTTTACCATACTCGTTTTCCCTAATAGACTATAGTGTTATGAAAACCATCAGGCGAACGGTTTTAAAAATTTGTAATTCCAATCATAAATATCTTGATAATCAGACTGGCGATCAGCTTGTAAAAGTCATGGGGTTCCTGACTGACCTAAAGGTTTATGATTATCATTGCATCATGAGCTAAATCCAGAATTTTGTTTCAGAATCTGAGACAAAGTTACCGGATCCCTTTAAGAGACCTGCTTAGAGTTACCATGATCAATGTAAAAACACTTGATGAATGAATTTAGCAAAATTATCCCTTAAAGCTGCTTGAAAGACCATTAAGAGTTCAAGCCAAAATTAAAGTCGATTGTTCAGTGCTTAAAGGAGATGGTTACCGCTGTTGTATTTTCTGTTTTCTGAGAGCGTTTCTTAAAGGCATTTATTGCGGGAATTGCACTTTAAAGGCAGATATTGCAACCTGTGTTTATTCATGCTGCCCACAAAAATAGGTATATCCCACGCGTTTAGCATGTTAAGGCGGGCATTCATCATTAAAGCCTCCCTAAGAAAAGTAATTTTAAAGGAGAATAAGCCGAACATATTGCCACGTAATTTTATACTAAACTTCAGGTCTGTTCACGCAATCTTGAACATATATCATGTTTTTTGCAGTCTGTAGAAATTATATTCGGATCATACGGTGCTTAAGTGGAAACCATGAATCAATAATATTCCAGCACACAACAAAATAGGAGAGCTCGCTGTGAATACGTCACAATCCACTGACCGAATGGCCAGGCTGAAATTATTTTAGACTATATTCTTAAAGCATATATAGCTTTGGTTCATTTTGTTTGATTTTGTTTCAACTTTCACCATTCTGTTTGTCCCTTTTCTCGCTTTCAGTTAAATGAACTCATTATAATGATTGGATAGTACTTTAAGCAAAAGTGCTAAGGCAATACAAACCATACAGCCATACGTGGATATTTAACTCTCCAAAATATTTCTTTTCTCGTAATTTATGAGGGCGTGAACGAACAATACTTAACAATGTGATTAAGAGGTCCTGTGTTTTTTTATTATTTTTCTTTCTATTTAATCGTTTATTTGTTTTAATTTTTATAACATATTAGAGAGACAAGGCATCAGTCAGCATCCCCAGTTTAAAGGTCACTCCCATGTTTGTGCACGAATTTATGATAAAATTTAAATTTTATCCGACAAACTTACCGGCATGTCCCTTCCACAAAAGTAATTTATTAAAAACAATTGGAAGGGGGATATTTTAGTAATGATGTGTAAAAAAACAAATTGTGTGCTTAAAGTATATCACTTTGGTTTATTATTCCGAGAAAGATTTCTATTTATACGAGACATGCGGCAAATCCCCTACTATTTATTTTGTTTAAACCTAGAACGGATTGTTTTGCAAGATCCCTTCACTTCCAAGTATCTCTCATTTCGAATATGAAAGGGCCACTCTTCATAAAGAAGACTAAAATAAATAAATAATGAATAGGGGGCAAGAGCTAGTTGTGCCGTCTAAATCCGTTCCTGTATAAAAGAAATTAACACACACCCCCACAAATACTTTTTTGCGAAATTCCGCTCGAAAGACTTTCCCCATACTGAATGTAGTTTTGAAATATTAATGAATTGTTTTATTTGTTATTTATCTTCTACTTATGATTTTTCACCTTCTACCTTGAGAATTATATTTCTAATCAAAGAAAGAGTTAATTCCCCTCCAATGGATTCTATGGAGAAAAAAAAACCATAATACCTGTGCAAAGTTGTTTCAGTGAAAACGACATTGACATTTGCCAACATTTGAGCGGAAGAAGCAAAAAATAGACAAGCTGAATTAACGATATTGAAATGACTTTAAAGATATTTTCTATTGACCTTCATAAAAGAAAAGAGGGGGAGGGGCTTGAGCTGGATAATTTTCACAATTTAAAAGTGCATTTTCTTTGATTTCTCATACGGAGGTTTTTTTCTTTACTTAAAAAACAGACATTTAGAAATATAACAATTAGAAGTATGAATACGAAGGGCCTCGAATCATTGGCCTCCAATGAATACCACGACTATTCATCAAATTGCTATTTTCCTCGGAGATCTTGTAAAGTCACGAATTTAATTGGGAATCTGGTATTGGTAATTTGTCATGAAAATAAATAAAAAAACATTTAGTGAATATTCTGTTTTCCCACTGAATGGCGAGATCGTGATTATTGTTGTATTCAGTAATCAAGATGAGCATAAAGATTATAATTGAGGGGAAATGAAGGGAGGCAGATTTAAAAGCTATAGAGATGAATTTGGCGAGGTGAAATGATTGCTTCTATTATTACGAGCAAAGGAAGATATTTCTAAGGGTGCGTTCATACCAAGTTATATATGTTACCCAGCTCCAACCATTACAAATTCCTTTGTTTTAAAAGAGCAATGTCTCTTCCATTAGAACGACTTTGACCTAGAACAAACGGATCGGGTTTTCAAAAAGAATGTACTACTCATCGGTCAGTTAATAGAAAGGGGAAAACACGAGGTATTGTAGTCTTGTGTCCAAGAGTGTGTTTATACCAGTTTATATAATTCAGATATAATTCGATTCCGAAATTAAAAGAATTTTCTAACAGTTCAAATTCACTTTCCAATGTACCGCACTTTAAAACTTGAAAGAAAAAGATCATCTACTCAATACCCATGTTATTAATTTTATTTGATGGTATATCTCTTCAAGATCTGTCTCTCGGCCTAGGCAAAATGGTACAAATGTTTCACAAATAAAAAACAAATGCATATTTAAATACAAAACAACACTCTACCAACATATAAGGAAATAGAAATGATACGGGATTTGGCATGGTAAATGTGATCCCTCATTATCATGATTTATATAATCAAATTGGCTAATTTTCCTTCGGAAGGTAAAGAAAGAAGAAAACGCAAAAGTGAAAGTCACTGAGAAGAAAAGGAAACAGATATATGGGTCAAGATTTAAAAAAAATGTAAGGAAAAGAACTGGAAAGACAGATGAAGAGAAGGGAGAAACTAAATGCAGAAGGCTTTAGTAAGGACGAACAATAAGTGTAATCCTGTAATAAGACTGACAATGTGAAATAAAGACTGTATGATACTATGTTATCCATTTCTTACGGTAAAATTCCACAGATTCATTTCAAATACTCACTAAATAATGTTGATCGAATACATATTAACATGCTAATGACATCATTCGCATAATCAACTGATACTAGTATAATACGCTTATGAAAACGTAACACACACAAAATCAATTTAAAATGTATGTCTGTGAACAAATCTCTTAGCCTTGTGGTATTAAGAAACCGGACAAAAAAACAATGAATTCACTTTTAGAGAGGCAGAGTAAGGGAGAACAGAAGAAGAAATTAAGAGGACAAAGAGAGAAGACCAAAGAGTAAGGATTAAAGTAATGGAGGGGGAAAGGGAGGAGAAAGGAAGAGTTGTATAAGAGAAAGAAAGAGAGAGAGAGTGTGTGAGAGAGAGGGAGAGAGAGAAAGATAGAGGGAGGAGAAAGGAAGAGTTGTAGAAGAGACAGATAAAGTGAGAAAGAGAGAGGGGGAAGGAAGAGTTGTATAAGAAAAAAAGGAGAGAGAGAGCAAGATAGAGGGGGAGAGAGGGAGGAGAAAGGAAGAGTTGTATAAGAGAAAGAGAGAGAGAGTGAGAGAGAGAGAGAGTGAGAGAAAGATAGAGGGAGGAGAAAGGAAGTGTTGTAGAAGAGACAGAGATAAAGTGAGAAAGAGAGAGAGAGGGAAGGAAGAGTTGTATAAGAAAAAAGGAGAGAGAGAGAGAGCAAGATAGAGGGAGAGAGAGGGAGGAGAAAGGAAGAGTTGTATAAGAGAAAGAGAGAGAGTGTGTGTGAGAGAGAGAGAGAGAGAGAGAAAGATAGAGGGAGGAGAAAGGAGGAGTTGTAGAAGAGACAGAGATAAAGTGAGAAAGAGAGAGGGGGAAGGAAGAGTTGTATAAGAAAAAGGAGAGAGAGAGCAAGATAGAGGGGGAGAGAGGGAGGAGAAAGGAAGGGTTGTATAAGAGAGAAAGGGGGAGAGAGAGAGAGAGAAAGATAGAGGGAGGAGAAAGGAAGAGTTGTAGAAGAGACAGAGATAAAGAGAGAAAGAGAGAGGGGAAGGAAGAGTTGTATAAGAAAAAAGAGAGAGGGAGAGCAAGATAGAGGGGGAGAGGGGGAGGATAAAGGAAGAATTGCATAAGAGAAAGAGAGAAAGAGAGAGAGAATGAAAGATAGAGGGGAAAGGGAGGAGAAAGGAGGAGTTGTATTATAGATTGTATAAAAGAGAAAGGGGAAGATAGAAACGAATAGAGGGGGAGAGGGAGGAGAAAGGAAGAGTAACTTGTATATTAGAGAAAGAGAGAAAGGAAGAGTTGTATAAGAGAAAGAGAGAAATGGAGAGAGAGAGAGAGAGAGAGAGAAAGATAGAGGGGGAGAGAAGCAGGATAGAGAGGGAGAACTAAAGGAAGAGTCACAAACAATAATAGACACACAGTCATATACGCTAAGATTCATTTAGCAACCTACCAAGGTATGATATTGGGCTCTGTCTATACCAATCTTTTCTAACTCTTCTGAGTGACCTTATTTGTGTCGTTATCGAAACATGACATGCGCAGAAAGGTTTGACGTTAGAATCGTTTTCGAATAATAGGTGTATCTGCTTCCAGATGAGAAATTGTCATTTCAAGCAAAATACTTTTCTTAATAAAGCACCTTTCATGTTTTATATTTCAGTAAGAAATATTTTGTCGTGTAAAAAAAAATGGATATTGATGACGCATGTCACAGGCACAACGCATTCATTTTGTTTTCTGAAAAGCCAACTCCGGTCTGGAAAGAACTTGATTTCAACAAAAACAGAAAGACCAGGTGAAAAGAGAAATGTTTAAGGAAATCAGATAAGTTATGAGAAAGTTATATTTCTTTCATTATACAAAACCGCGGAAGTAAAATTGGCAACTCTCTCATGAGTTTGTAAAGTCATTCTCTCACTACCACTTTTATTGTAGATTTTTAATATAAATTTCCTATGTTATTCCCAAGCAAATGTTATTCAGTTACTTCCCCGAGTAATACTGATCAAGTATATATATTATCATCATGTTTATTACATGTATGTTCGACTTCCTATCATTAATGTCTCACAATTGTCTTTATTATTTGTATCGATTTATTTTTTATTACAATTACAGTTATCATTTAGTTTTTTTACATATTCGCTATCTTGCATATATAAAGATATATATATATATATATATACAAAATATCAAACTGATCCTTTTATGAGAACTAGCAGATTTTACCCGTTGCAGCACAGGGGCAGGAGTCTTTTTTTCTTCATCAAGGTGTGTGTGTGTGGGGGGGGGGATAAAATGAGTGAGAGAGAGAGAGACAGAAACAGTGGTGGGAAAAATGAGTGAGAGAGACAAACAGTGAGGAAAATGAGAGACAGACAGACAGACAATGGGAAATATGAGAGACTATGAGAGACAGTGGGAAAAATTAATGAGAGAGAGACAGAGACAGAGGGGAAAATGAGAGAGACACACACAGTGGGAAATGAGAGAGAGAGAGAGAGCGGGAAAATGAGAGACAGACAGACAGTGGGGAAAATGAGAAAGAGAGAGAGAGAGAGACAGTGGGAAAATCAGAGAGAGAGATAAAGAAAGAAATTGTAAAGAATACAAAAGGGAGAGAGAGAGAGAGAGAAAAGTTTTTAGATGTTGTGATGAAAGATAAGATTTGTATGGGCTTTTTTAAAAGGTTTTTCATATTTTGTTTTCCTGTTGGGTTAAATAGTTATGCATTGAAATAATTAATAATAATCTTAGAAAGTATACTGTATATGTATATCTTATGGAATTCTTGTGTCTTTTAAAAGTTATATGGGCATCTTCACTGATTAGAATACACTATTCAATTTCATTCAAATAAACAACAATATTGATAGTGTGGCACTGGCATAGCTTGGCCTTGGAGCGACGAGTTCCAGGTAGCCGAATCTGTTAAATCATAGGATTAAATATAACTAGACTTGAATTCGTCACTTTGACGAATTAGGTGATACGTATGCTCATGTGTTACATAATGAAGAACGCATTTTCACGATCGCGGTCCCCATGCATACCAAAGAGCTATAATGAATTTTTTACTATGATGACATCATTAAAATGAAAATTAGTGTATACTGATTTTGTAGACAATTGTCTCGACTACAACATATCAAAGTTTAGAAGAAAGTCGATGAATATTGAGAGACATACACTAAATTTTCCATAAATATAATGACGTCATAATATGCAATATTGTATTTTGACTTCCAAGGCCATTATGATGACGTCAAGATGTACTTAATGTCCAAATGAGATATGAAATCATATCTCCGACTCATACTCTATCAAAATATGAAAAAGAATGGAGAGTCTCTAATCATACCAAAGAGATATAATGGACTTATTATAGGCATGTTTTTGCCCATATATGCTATGTATTACAAGTGCTCGCGCGCACGGACATCTACCTTGAACAGACGCTCATTCCGTTATTAATAGTCATAAAGAAATAAACATGGTATCAAATTGTTAGGAAAAGTATGGGAAATAAGTATGGGAAATATCATAAAAGAAAAAAGAATGGCGATTCTATGTTGCGTAATGCCAAAACGAACAAAAACGCGCGCGCATGTGCGTGTGCGTGATTTTTTGAAAAATGCTCAAAATGGCCTAAAACGTATGCAAAATGAATTTTAGACGATTTAGAGTAATTTAAAATTTTGCGCGCGCGTTTACGCGAGGATGTACTTTTACGCGCGCGCTTATTGATCTGAAATTGACCGGACGGATATTGACCTTCATCATGATAAATATGAATGAGAAATGACTTTCCGTTATGAAGATATGATCATGAGTTGATTTTCACAAAATGGCGCATGGATGACGTCACGATGACCTTGAGTCACTGAAAAGTCACGCAGTTCTAAGTTCGACTAATATCTATCATCATGGAAATTTTCATGATAATGGCTTTATTCATTCTTGAGATATCTTGCGAACAAATTTATGGCAGAATAATAATAAATAATAACTAGACTTTAATTCGTCACTTTGACGAATTAGGTGATACGTATGTATGCTAATGTTTTACATAATGAAGAATGCATTTTCACAATTTCATATCTTATAAAATGCTCCTCCTATTATGGTCTATCCATATGTCAATTTTTATCTGCGTAGCCTTGATCATTATGGATCTATCTAGTGCTTTAACCAATAGACCAAAATATTTTTCATAGACTTTACATGCAAAGCTGACAAACGGCCATGGCATTTAGTCGCAATTTCAACTTGCAATTGAAAATTAAGACATGATCGCTACATCTGATTGAAAAAGAAATGAATGGTTTCTGATAGTCCATAGTCCCAGCTGTAATATACCAGAATTTAGGAGAAAATAGAGTAAAAGTAAGCGAGATACTGCTCAAATAACAATGTCATGTAAATTCATGATGTGAACGAAATTCACCTTCCATAGGCATAACACGCAAATTAAGAAAATTCTGACATGTCGCATTTAATCGAAATTTTCAATATGATGACGTCATCAAAATAAAAACTGGTGGTAATAAATATTTGAGAAAATTGTCTCAGCTACAAGATATTAAAATTTAGAAGAGAATCGATCAATATTTACAGAGATACAATCATTTTCCATAAATATGCTGACGTCAAAATATACAAAATTCGTATTTTGAGTTCCAAGGCCATTATGATGACGTCACGATGTACTTAATGGCCAAATGAGACATAAAATCATATCTCCGACTCAGCTTCTATATGAATATGACAAAAATTGACACTCCTTATTCATCCCAAAGAGCTATATGGACTTTGTATAGGCATGTTTTTGCCTGTATATGCTATGTATTACAATAGCTCGCGCGCACGGACATTTATCTTCAACGGACGCGTATTCCGTTATTAATAATCATAAAGAGATAAACATGGTATCAAATTGTTCGGAAAAATATGGGAAATATCATGAAAGAAAAAAAATGGCGATTCTATGATGCGTACGGTAAAGAAGAACAAAAACGCGCGCGCATGCGCGTGTGCGTGTTTTTTTTTGAAAAATGCTTGAAATGGCCTAAAACGTATGCAAAAAAAAATAAGACGATTTTGAGCAATTCAAAATTTTACGCGCGCGTTAACGCGCGGACATAAGCGTACGCGCACGTTTATTGACCTGAAATTGACCGGACAGATAGTGACCTTTATCATGATAAATATGAATAAGAAATGACTTTCCGTTATGAAGATATGATCAAAAGTTGATTTTCACTAAATGGCGCCTGGATGACGTCACGATGATCTCGAGTCACTGCAAAGTCACGCAGTTCTAAGTTAGACTAATATTTATCATCATGGCAAGTTTCATGATAATGGCTTTATTCATTCTTGAGATATCCTGCGAACAAATTCATGGCAGAATAATAAATAAATAATAAAGAAAAATCTTGACGAAATCAAAAGGTGATACGTATAACTACGTACGTATCACCTAATAATAATAATAAAGAAAAATCTTGACGAAATCAATAGGTGATACGTATAACTACGTACGTATCACCTAATTAAAGGATATGTTAATGAAACTGGGCAGATATAGGTCATTAGATTGACCTAATCATCAAGAAAAAATAACCTTCTCACAGATGATAAACTTGTTAGCACTAACATGCATGGTGAATTTTTGTTTTGGTCATTCATAATCATGATAAGACTACGTTCGTATGTTGGAATTTAGATTTGGGCGTTAGTTCAGAATCGTATCCAGACTTTGACCCGTAACTCTGGCGTGAGGATACCCTACTAAAACACGATGCCATGATTTAAAAGACGTTATGTTTCTTACCTATTTCATGTCATTTCTAAAATCTTTTTTTGAGTATTTTTCCTTAAAACGAAAACATATTATAATACACTTTCTCACAGGTTTTACTTTTACGGCAAACCGCTGCATACCGTATCAAAAAAATCGAGAGATAAAACCTTTGTGATGCATACCGCCTCAAAGAAATCGAGAGATAAAACCTTTGTGATGAAGTTTTGCAACATGTACCGTCGCAAGAAATACACAGCGCTTGTACTAGGAGCCTAGGCGCTTGCGAGTTGCTGCCGCTGCACAGATGTATAGGTCTATAAGTGCATAATCTTTGCACAAAATTTTGGACGGTACTCTATCAGCCAAACAAATTTATCATACGTTGGAATTACAGAATGGGGCTTACACGTGCTAAACTGCAGAATCAATAAATAAATAAGTTTGTTAGAAAGTCATACAGTCACCGGTCACCACTATGTTGTTTACGTTTCAGCAGCGCAACATATGCAGCCAGCGCATGAGTACGTACGTACGTACCCGGTCGGTCGGCATGGCATTCGTTGTATTTCGCTGACCCGAGAAAGGTCAACGGGACTGGGAACTTCGAAGCTATACTCAGGGCTGCGAAACGGAATGCAAAAAAGTTAAGAATTGTAAAAAAAACCTTTAAATAATGCGACCAAAATACCACAAACAACTCCCCTAATGACAATCTGTGAACAATTTAACCATGTTTAGAAACAAATTCTAGCTCGATTGAGTGAAAAACCACGGAGAAAAGCGTCAAACAAACGGATGGACAGACTGACAGACAGACACACAAGATTAGCCAAATTATAGTAAGGATGTGATCAGGCGATGTTATTGTATACTCTGCTGTTTGTTTGATTCAATTAAAAATGATTTAAATACATGTAAAACCATTATGATTGTTATAACACTGGCACATGTAACTTCTGTGGATTCTCCTCACACCTCAAGGTATCTCATTTGGGCCCGGCTTACTTCGAATCATCGGATCGTCGCGTCCGGGGTCGGTTGGTTGCGTTACCCGACCTTTCGTGCCTCATTATTCACGAAATGTCGGAGGTAATGTTTGTGAGATACCCCGCTGGTCTACAAATGGTCTGGTCCAATTCACCCTGCACTTTGTGAAAACCCTAAAGCAAATCTACGAAAGGTCGCGTGATCTTCCGCTTTCGTTTCACAAAAGGTCTTGGAACGCGACCACCCGACCGGACGCGATGACCCGATGATTCGAAGTTACCCTGTGGGCCCGAATGAGATACGTCTGTAATTAAAGGAATGCAATCACCTTTAAAATTAAAAAAAAATAAATATTGCATTTTGTGGCATATATATACTGCATATGCAGTTGCCAGACCTTTAAAATTTTCGTTTGTTATATAAAGATGATTGGGAAATTACAAAATGAAAGGGGAAAAAAGAAAAAGATGAAGGAAATTAATCAAAAAAAATGAAATACTCTGACTTTGAATATTGTGCTATTCATACATATTCTTTGTGTTTGAATCTGAATCAGGATTGAATTAAAAGACATATCTTGTGGATGAATTTTCAATATCACAGCTTCCTTTCATAACATGTAAACCTTTGTAATAAAAATACAGCCTCGTCTTAAGTGTTGTGTATAGTGCTAATGGATCGGTGGAATGACTGATTTGTCAACATGATTCAATCAGTCAGAAAACTCTGACCGCTAATTGGTTCACTGTACCGTGATAAATTTGCTTCGTTAATATCAATCTCGAAAGGTCATTTCAAACGAGAAAGTTGGAACTAGTGGATCTGTAGCTTAGCGGAAAGTAGAGAACCAATCATGACCTACGGTTATCAAACATTCTAAAGCTTCTGAAAACAAAACAAACTAGTTTCAAAGAGTTCAAAGGATTCTAAGGGCTGGGATAAAACTAAAAATGCTTACGCGTGAAAATCTGTCCGCATCTCCGAATCGCTTCTAGCTGTTCGTATTGGAGTTCATGTGACATATGAACTATGTTGCTCTATCAATGCAAAACGATTCTCGTTGGATATTTATAAACGATCCGATCTTAGGCCATTTCTCATTAAGTTTTAAGAGCAATTCGTCTCATTCAGATGAGCACAGTTTCATTTACAACGTACATAAGCTCGATTTCATTTTCCTAACGATGGAAGCAACCGAAGGAACCGCCACAGAAATATCTACAATAGCGTTCCATCATCGAGTGATTGTAGCATCCATCTTGATAGGAGCATCAATTATTGGTCTCTTTGGCAACACTCGTGATCATCTCCGTCATCATCACGAAGAAGCTTCGTACGATCACTAACATCTTGGTCGTCAATCTCGCCATCGCTGATTTCTTGTCGTGCGCCTGCTTTCCATTCCAGGTCATGGGTTTCTTAAGTCAGACGGGAAGCTATCCTCTCCTGAGAACGTTTGCGCTACTGTAGCAGCTGTGCTTCACACTTGCCTGGTGTGTAGTGCTTCGACCCTCGTCGCCATCGGATTCGTCCGAAGGTACGTCATTACCAGATCTATTCGCGGCCATCAAGGTATCCATACCCCGAAGAAAATCGCCACAGTGGCTGTGATCATCTGGATACAGTCAGCTGCGTTCATGGTCTTACCCCCTGTTCTAGGAATCGGGAGGCTAGGTTTTTCCTCATACTACGGCATGTGTGCTTTCATTGGTTATACCAGACTGGCCCTGTATTATGTCGCATGTCAAGGAGTCTTCATCGTCACCATCCTAATGCTTACCCTGATATTTTACGGTCTGATTCTGCGCCATGTTTTGCGACACAATAAGCAATTCCGAGACAAGTTTGCGGTCGACAAAGATACCTCTGCAAGCTCAACAGAGGCGCATCAGAACAAGGCTTTTACATCTGATTCTCCTCAACCGATGATCAAGGCCATCAACCACAAGGAGATCGAGATCACTAAGAATGTGTTCACAGTCGTCTGTCTCTTCATCGTCTGCTTTTTGGCGTCCAGCGTGAACTTCATCATACCTGGCAGCAGTGTGTCAACCCTCTATGGCTACATGATCATGATGATAAACAGTGTAGTCAATCCAATCATCTACGGATTGAAGCACCCCAACTTTCAAGAAGCCTTCAAGAAAATCCTTAGCTGTCGTCGCGAGACGCAGGAGTTTGTCTCGAATTGATTACAAGGAAATCCGATTACAGGTAATAGAGAGTGTTTGTCAAGGTCTTTTCTTATTTGGCACGTCGTTTAGTATTAGAATAGGCCTAAATCATTAATTGATTGCTGGGAGGCTTTTCCATGTTTGAGATTACAATTTACCATTTTTTCTAAGAATTACCACTATTTTAAATAAAAATTGTACGGGATGGAGTTGTACCTTTTATATCTGGGGGGAAATTGGGAAGATATTTTCCCTTGTTTTGTAATTCCTTTAACTTTAACCAACTGAATTAGTCCTATAGGTAACAAATCACGAGTTTACCTAATTATTGTGTATAAAGCTTTGATTATTCATTTAATATTTACTTATTTATCCACTCTTTCATTTGTTCATACATTTTCTATTTATTTTTTTTTATTCTTCTACATATTTACTAATCCGTATTTTAATTGAACAACACAATCGGTAGAGGAATAATTCATAGCTATGATCCGGTAAAACATAAACATTGTACAGCAAAGATTAATTAGAAGTATGGAACCGATCTGCTAGTAACAGAAAGTTTGTTTATTCAAAATACCCATCTCTTGAATTAGCAGATAGAGGCACGAAACAGATGATCAGGATAACCAAGGTCATTTTTTTGTTGTTACTTGGAAGGATTGTTTTTCTTCAAAAATACAAATCAAGGCGATATGTGCTTGTTGTTGTTGCTGTTGTTGTTTTGGTTTATAGGCGTTTATCATTCAGGAGTGAATATTTACGCCTCTTCTGTTAGGATTTTTTTCCTTCCAGATTAGATATACTTTTTTTAGTATATGGATTTTCTTAAATTGGTTTCTTAAAAGTTATACATTTTATTTATTGTTGAAGCGGTCAGTGGCTGGCGAGCAAAAGGCTCATCGGCTGTATAGGACGTCCAAGGACCAACCGGACACGGTACGTTGTGACAAGTTTCTCAACTCAGCCTAGTGCTGAGCCTAGGCCCTCCGACGTCCACCAATAAGTCTAGTCGTCTCCACCTCATTTGGCTTCAAAATTTTTTCCGATAACCAGTAAATAACAGAACATAATTATGCATGAAGATTCTAATGGTTAATATAGGCTGTAATCTTTTCTCTTTTTTTTTTCCTTTTTTTTTCTTTCTTTCTTCCCTCTTCTTCTTCTTCATGCATTACTCACTATAAAAAAGCGAACATCTTGGGCTCAAGTAATTATGTGCGGTGCAACGTGGTTAGTAGGGGTACAAGTGTACCCTTTTAGTTCTAGATACGAAGTTGACCAGAGCCTGTTGGTGATTAGTATCTGTGGAATTCAGGAGAATTGGGATTGCATTTACGTTTTCTATACCAGATTCTGTGATAAGCATGGCTCTCTCTATAAGGAAGAGCGGGCACTTGCATAAGAAATGTTTTATTGTTTCTTTTTCGTGCTCACAGTATGAACAATATCCGGTCTCATGTTGATTCAACTCAAATAGATTTTCATTTAACCCTAAGTTCCCCATTCTTATACGATGAAGAATAGATTCATTAGTTCTGTTGTTCAAGTAGCAAACAAATGTTTTCGATACTAGAGTTTGCGTTTCCCGTAGGGGTGATGATGTTTCATTCCATCTTTTTTGCCATTTCTCTATGTAGTATTTCTTTATAACATAGTTTGATTCTGCTCTAGTAAGTGCGTTGTTGATTTCTATGTTTTTATTTAGTCCTGCTTTAGCAAACTTATCTGTTACCTCATTGTGTTGTAGACCACAATGACTGGGAATCCACTCGAAATTGACCTGGGTGCCCTTGAATTTTAGTTGACTATACATAGGGTTAGAATTTCAAGAATAAAAGATTCGGCCTTACGAGATTCTATGGCCTGGAGTGAACTCAAAGAGTCGGAAAAGATAACTGCCCCGGTGTATAGACCTGGGAGTTGTAATAACCATATTAGGGCAAGTACTATTGCAGCCATCTCTGCTCTATAAGAAGATGTGGAATTGGCTAGTCTCTTAGATTGGGAAACATCATAATAAGGTACATGAAATGCCGCAGCAGCAGAGTCTTTTTCCGGTGATCTTGATCCATCTGTATATATGTGTAAATAATTATTCCATTTCGTATTTATCAATTCTAGGGCTGCTTGTTTTTGGGCAATACAGATATCTGTTTTCGTTATAACCTCTTTTAGCTCAGATGACACGTGGGAGAGAGCATTTGCCAAAAGGGAGTGTTGAAAAAATACTTCATTGGTTCTTCTAGTTTGTAGCTAAATTTTAATGCAAAATCCTTGGTTCTACGTCCAAAGGCTAATTTAGAGTTAGTACCTCCAAGAATATTGAATTGCCAACAATCTTTCACATCTTCGTTCAGAGGATGGTTGCGTATACTCTCGATTCTTTTTCTTAGTTTAATTGATAGCATTTCTCGCCTTAAATCAAGAGGCATTTCCCCTAGTTCGACTTGCAGAGTTTTAAGGGATGTACCTTTCCGAGCACCTGCACAAACAAATAATGACTGGTACTGAACTGAATTCAACATATTTTTGCGCTTGTCGTAGCCGAGTTGTATGCTTCGCAACCATAGTCAATAATTGATAGTATTATTGCTTTATATACCATCACTAGTTCTTTTGCATCTCCAGACCACTTGGCGTATGCTAGACTTTTGATAACATTAATTCTACCTTTACATCGTTTAGTAATATCTAATAAATGAGGCCTCCAAGTCATCCGTTTGTCAAAGATGACGCCGAGATACTTGTGCTCTTTATGTGGTGTCAACTTTTGACCTCTTATATATAAATCGTAATTATCATCATTTGTTTTGTTCGAGAATAAGATAGGGTCGTTTTCTCAGTCGACATAATGAGTCCAAATGGATTGAGCCATGAGTTCAAAATATTTAGATACTTTTGTACGTTCTGGATATTTTGTTTTGCATCATGGCCTGATTCCCAAATAACGATGTCATCTGCATAAATCAAGCTATGTATATCTGGTCTTATAGGTATGTCACTTATCATTATGTTAAAAAGGAGGGAGCTCAAAATGCTACCCTGGGGTAAACCGTTTTCAGGATGCGTAATTGCCGATTTGGCATTACCTATTTGCACTTGAAAGGTACGGTTCAACAAGTAATTTCTTAAAAATGTCAATATGTTTCCTTGGAGACCTATTCTGCGTAACTTGACGATTAATCCTTTCGTCCAAAGAGTATCATAGGCTTTGGCCAAATCAATAAATACGACTATGGTTTTCATACCCACAAATAAATATTTCTGGATTTCATTTTCTAAATGTACTAAGTTATCAACTGAGCTTCTCTTTTTTCTAAAACCATGTTGTATATTACTCAAAAATTCGTTTTCTCTATGTACCAGTCTAATCTCTCCTTTACCATACTTTCAAATATCTTGATAAAGCAAGGTAATAATGAGATAGGTCGGTAGGATGTTAGTTGGGATGAGTCCTTTTTTGGTTTTAGGATGGGTATCAATATTGCATGTTTGCATTGTTCCGGAATCAGCCCGGTAGTCCATATTCTATTATAAAGACCGAGTAATGTTTTCCTAGCCCTGGTTGGAAGGTTTTGAAACACAGTATATGTCAAGCCATCTTCACCAGGGGCTGATGTCTTTGTTATATTAAGAACTTTTTCAAGTTCCATCATAGTAAAAGGTTCGTTGATAACTAAATCATGTTCTCCTTTATAATCAATAGATTTATATTCGTCTAGCAATTCTTTATTTCCTTTTTTGTTTTGCTACTGGTCTTCAGAAAATGCTTTCCAAATTCGTTAGCTTTTCCTTGATCATCTACAATTACTTTTGAATCTACTTTTAATGCTGATATCTTAGAATGCGTTTTATTTGGGTTACCCTTCAGACAACGAATCAAATTCCATAGTTCTGAGATTGAGGTGAACCTGTTCAGTTTTGACGTGTAATCCAGCCAAAACTTTCGTTTTGTCTGTCTGATAATCCTTTGGGCTTCGCCCTTTTTCTGTCTGTATATTTTTAGATTTTCTTCATTCCACATTCTCAATAACCTATTTTTGCATTCGTTTCGTTCCTTAATCTTTATTTTACATTTTTCTGTCCACCACGGGACGGGGTTGAATCTCGCATTCTTTTTGTTATTTCTTTTGGATACGGTATGTAATTCATCTAAAATATGATATAGAGATTCCATGAAATTTCCATAAAAGGTTTTGACATCTGCGTCTTGCAGGGAGTCAGTGTCCATTCGTTGATCGCACAGTTTACTAAAAGCGTGCCAATCTACCTTCTTGAGTGACCTTTTTAGAATTAAATCATCTTTCGTACAATCTGATTTATGAGTTTTTGTCAATTTCAATATGTATTGGAAAATGGTCACTTCCGAATTTATTTGATAACACTTTCCAGCTAATGGAGCTGGCTAAAGCGGGGTTGCTAAAGTTAAATCTAGACAAGAAGTTTCACCGGTAGTTGGGTTTAGGCGGGTTCCCGAGCCATCATTTAGAAATATTAAATTGTGTTTCAGTAGGTAATCCTCTATTACTTTTCCATTTTTATCTGTGTTTTTACTGCCCCATTGAACATTGTGAGAGTTAAAGTCTCCCAGTATAATCGTTCTGCGTTTGTTCTTTACATACTTTATTAAGAAGTCTAGTTTATTCATATTTATGTCTTCACATGGATTATAGTAATTTACCACAGTTATGGATGTATTATCAAAATATAGATTAATCTGTTGCATTTCGATGTCAGTTTCTATGTTTGGGTAATCATAATTTACGCTATTGTGTACATATATGGCACATCCTCCACCGCGCCTTACTCTCCTGCTTTTAGCAAAACATTTGTAGTTAGGGATTTGTACTGTGTCGTGGTCGCGAAACCATGTTTCCTGAATACATAGTAGCTGTATGGTTACATTTTTTTTGGAATTTAAGTAGAGCATTAACTCATCCCCATGTCCCTTTAAACCCTGGGCATTCCACTGTAGGATGCGGAATGCCTTCTTAGTTCCTTTAGTTAACTCGCTTGTGTTTGCCTAGCACTAAGGAGCTGACCAGCAGCTGTCTTGATTAAGGACAGCACCTCTCCTTCTGACTTGTCCTGCATGAGTTGGATCATTAGTTGTAGGAAAAAGGTTATCAATTCTTCGTTTGTTGCCTTTGTTATAAAATTTTCCTTAAGTTGTGAAGACAGTCGCCCTATCTTTTCGTTTGTCTGCCTATCTTGGCGTTGTGGCAAGGGAGGATCTACTTTAGGAGTGAGATCCGGGAACGGTTGAGATTTGTCGATTTGGGGGGTTGGGTGGTTTTGCTTTATTGTGTTTACGGATGATTGTGGTATACTTGAAGTTTTGCCTGGTTTTGGGGAGGAGCTAGTTTACGCACCGATGGTAGGCCTATTGGGGCTTGCGCTTGCATATTTTCTTTTTCTTCTTTCAATTGGCGGGCAGCTTGAGCATAGCTGAGATTATTCAGCACTTTTATCTTTTGTACTTCTTGTGCTTTTTGTGCTTCTCCGCATCCATTATATGCTGCGGAATGTTCACCCCCACAGTTTACTCACTGGGGAGTGTCCTTTTTTATGCAATCGTCGAAACTATGCTCCTCTCCACACCTGACACCTCTCTTTTTCTGTTTACAAATAGCTATGGTATGGCCATATCTTTGGCAGTTAAAACACCTGGGAATTGGAGGTATATAGGGTTTGACCTTTATTTTTTGGAAGCAAAGAATGATGTCTTGGGGAAGTTCTGTAGCTTCGAATAATAAAATTACACTGCGAGTTGGGACTAGATCAACATGGTGTACATTCAATTCTTGAGATTCTTCCCTTTTTCGATTTTTCCTTACTATTCTTTTCACGTTAACTACCTTTTGACTCTTTAGTTCTGTTTTTATTTCTTTTTCTGACATCTCGGTCGGTATATCTGATATGACACCCTTCTTCAAATCAAGTTTCAAATTAACTTTAACTGGTACGTTATCGATATTTTGTATTTCAGATAATTTCTTATGTTGTTTCGTATTCGCGCATTTGACGAGAACTCCATTACGGGTAGACTTTATAAATTCTGGCGATGCGCCGATACAGTTTTGGATCGATTTTGCGATTTTTAACGTGCTAATATTTCTGAGGGATTTTTCTCTATCAATAGGTATAATGAAAATCTTTAGGTCGGTTACTATTGGGGTTTCGTTACGAAATACTGTGTTTTGAGATTCCATAATGTCAGACTCAGAGGACATATCCACTCTTAGTGAAAGATTTTCTACGCTGACACTTCCTTCACGTATCTTTCTTTTTTTCTGCGAACACTTCTTGCAGACGTGACTGTGCGAAATCCGTCCTTTAATTCTGTGTCTATTTCTAACTCTTTAGCTTGGTTACCGGTACCTGAATCGATATCCGCCATGGCGTTTTTTTTTATGAGGCGTGGTCCGCGCCGCGTGCGGCGGGAGATTTAAATCTACTTTATTTGTTAGCTTATTGTGGTGCAGAATAATGTGTAAAATGAGCCCAGAATGTTCGCTTACCTTAAGCAAGTCCTTTCCTATCCAAAACTGGAGTCAAAAGTACGGAAAGTCCCGTAAAAATCCGGTAAAATATCCAAAAATTAGCGACAAACAACAGACAGTCACGCGGTCCCAGGTCAAGTAGTCTTACAGGTCAAGTAGAGTGACCTTTAACAAGGCGCGGTTGCTTGTTTTTTTTTTTTACCCCAGTTCAATAAGCTCATGGTCAGTGTATATATCTTTAAAAGTCGGATGAGTTTACCTGTAATAATCATGGGTTTGTTGATTACATTTATTTTGAGAAATTATTAAAAAGTAACATTTTGCATATTGTCCTAAATGACACAGATATTTAGGGCACGGTGGAACAATACATTCAGATACATCGTTATTTATCAAGGAGAGTGTGATGGGGGCGAGAAAACTTCCTTGTGGAACCCTCAAAATGTTAACATCAGTGATGCCTTTATACACTGTATATATATATATACATATATATATATATTTTTTTTTTTGGGGGGGGTGTTTTTTTCCTCTAGAGCATATTAACTTGTTTATTTTCTTTGGTGAGCTTCATGCAGTCGTAATCATACAATTTGTGATTTTGTCGATCGATTATTAGTTAAACACTTTAGGACAAATTAAATAAAAATTATTGATTTTTCTTTTGTCATAATAGGAACGACCTGATAAGAAATCGGTAAACGATCTCTAATTAAATGATTGGGTAATTGAAGAAAAAAGGATTGATTAAAAGAATTTATAAAGAATGTATGATTAACACATAAGTCAATTAATAAATTTCCAAAAATGAATAAACCAATTAAAAAAAGTAAATAGAAAAAAAATATCATAAAGGTTTTTCTCTGCATTAATGATACAACTAATTCTGTACTATTTAACACAAGGTGAATAATGGCGTCAACATAATGGTACATAGCACAGAAACTTTATTAGTAATTGGTTCAAAATAAATGCTTCGAATGCGGTAAAAAGAGTTTATAAGACGAAGGACAATTTTCTTACATAATTTTACAAGGCTGGATCGAGTTTTCTGGGGTTTGTTTGTTCTAACCTTTTACATTTAAAGAGTTGATTCATTTTAAGGGTATCTGGTCGTTCAGTGTAGTTGTTTTGAAGATCGTATTTTCATTCTTTAGCAAAGAAGGCACTAATTGAATAAATAATAAAATTCATCACCAAATCATTACATGTCACATAGTGAACAAAGTTTCATGTTTCATTCATGTGGTTCATACCTACCTGAGACTACTGGTAGCCGATAATTTCCACACACAAAATTTACAAAAATCAATTCGATCTTTTTTTATTTAAATCGGTAAGATAACTTTCTTGGTGAAGATTGTTTTAAACTAATCTATGATTCATACGTTGTGAGTATGTGTACCAACAAAAAATGTTCAACTCATACAAAAAGTTTAATAAGCCCTCTGCGCGCACGTGTTCATGTTAAGTGCTTAAAGAAAATAACTTTGATAAATTTTACTATAGGACTGAACATTCAGTTTTAACAGAAGTATGTTTGAGAGGGGAAATGATTGTTTAAATATAATATATTCCTACCTGAATCAGGGAAGAATTTCACAATCCAGACAGCTCTTTGTATTGAATACACGATGGCTTGATACGAAGACATAAATATTTTTATCTAAATCGCGAGTAAATAAAGAAAAATGTATGCCGGATGCAATCATAATGGCACAGTCTATACGTTGTGGGGCACTGGAACTGAATGTGTGCAGGGCGTGCGTACGTGTGCGTGTGTATGTGTGTGTGTGTGGTGTCGGGGGAGGGGGGACGACACCGATCTTATGATCGATGAATAAAGTGCACATTTTGAAAGCCATTAATTAGCGAGAGGGAGTAGGAGGGGGTCGTAACATCTTCTTTTCCCTTTCATTCCCCTCTCTTGTTTCTGCGCCACTATGTATGTGTATATTGTTTGCTAATGGCTTGGTGAAAGTTCAATGAAGCTCTAACTTTAAATCTAAAGAGCCCGACGCAAAATATCGCAGATTCATCCTACCGTGATATATTTGACTCATGGCTATCAATCTTGGAAAGTCATTAAACCGAACAGATGGCAACAAATAATTTAGATTTAATTGAAAAGTAGAATGCCACTCAGAATCTATTATCTTCAAAAAGTCTATAGCTATTCGCGCATAACGAGTTTAAAATTGTCATGATTATATACAGAGCAAAAAGAATATAGATGATATAAATGCTGACTTGATCACCTGCAATCCCCAATTTTTGTATCGGCTACTGATCGCATACATTCTTGCGATTCCTATCAATGTCCGAATGACATCAACTGCGCTATTTATCATTGCGAACCGCCTTCAATGTTTAGACAATGATCAAATCACACCATCAGCAATCAAGCTAATATAAAGTGTTAAAGCGCAAAGTCATCTAAAAACGGATGGACATATTGATTTATTAACGTAAAAATTCGACATGTTTGATTTTAATTCGACAACGATGGAAGCTAGTCCACAATCTCCTGTAGAAGCGCCAACTTTAGATTTCCATCATCGAGCTATCGTTGTATCAGTCCTAGCGGGATAAGCTATTGGTCTCTTTGGCAATACTCTTGTTATCGTCTGGCAATTTGACGTGTTCCAGCTTACCAGTCATCTGTACAATTGTGGCTGGAGTTGGGTTCACCAGCGTATGCTGTAGCCAGGGGCGCCGGAAGTGGGGGCAGGGGCGGTCGCCCCTCCTACAAAAAGTGGGGATGGGCAAAACGCAGTTTCGCCCCCAAAAAAAAAATGCAGTAAAGTAAAAATGGTTTGTATTTTTTAACCAAAAATAAAATAAAAAATTAATTGAATCACATAAAAATTACATTCCATTGAAAGGAAACGAGAGTAAAAAAGAATTAAACTTCTTAAACATTCCTCATGCCCCTATATTTAACAATTAATAGAGGTTTTATAATAGCGTTACGCGCATATCGTGGAAATATTGTGAGAGGATGGAAAGCGTGTGTGTTTTTTTATTATGGGAGTGAACAATTATGAGCCCCAGAACACTGGCGTACTGATGGGGGGCTTGGTGGGGGGAAGGGTAGTTATCCCCAAAATAAAATTCAAACGTGGCTAATTTCTTATTCGATACCAGTAATATACAAAGTTGCTAAAATGATATGATTTTCCCGGATTTTTTCTCAACTGCCAGTGTCACAAAATAAAGTATCAAAATATGCTCATCTAACCGTAATTAACTGCCTAAAGCTCCTGAGCTTACGGGGGCTCCGCCCCCTGGACCCCACCAAGGGCCCTAAGGCGGGCCTCTGGATGCTCATCTGACCATAATTAAATATCTAAAACCCCTAAGCTTCCGGGGGCTCTGCCCCCAGGCCAACCAAAGGCTCCAATGGCCCCCTGGACCCCCCCGCCAATTAGTGACCTGTCAGGGTCACAAATAAGGTATCAAAATATGCTCATCTGACCGTAAATAAAGGCCTAAAACCCCCTGAGCTTACGGGGGCTCTGCCCCCTGGACCCAACCAAAAGCTCTAATGGGCCCCTGGACCCCCGCCAATTAGTGACCTGTCAGTGTCATAAATAAGGTATCAAAATATGCTCATCTGACCGTAATTAAATGCCTAAAACCCCTGAGCTTACGGGGGCTCTGCCCCCTGGACCCCACCAAAAGTTCTAATGGGCCCCTGACCCCCCATCAATTAGTGACCTGTCAGTGTCACAAATAAGGTATCAAAATATGCTCATCTGACCGTAATCAAATGCCTAAAACCCCTAAGCTTACGGGGGCTCTGCCCCCTGGACCCCACCAAGGGCCCTAAGGCGGGCCTCTGGATGCTCATCTGACCGTAATTAAATATCTAAAACCCCTAAGCTTTCGGGGGCTCTGCCCCCTGGACCCCACCAAGGGCCCTAAGGCTGGCCTCTGGATGCTCATCTGACCGTAATTAAATATTTAAAACCCCTAAGCTTCCGGGGGCTGTGCCCCCTGGACCCCACCAAAAGCCCTAAGAAGGGCTCTGGATGCTCATCTGACCGTAATTAAATAGCTAAAACCCCTGAGCTTCCGGGGGATCTGCCCCCAGGACCCCACCAAATGCTCTAATGGGTCCCCTGGACCCCCGCCAATTAGTGACCTGTCAGTGTCATAAATAAGGTATCAAAATATGCTCATCTGACCGTAATTAAATGCCTAAAACCCCTGAGCTTACGGGGGCTCTGCCCCCTGGACCCCACCAAAAGTTCTAATGGGCCCCTTGACCCCCCATCAATTAGTGACCTGTCAGTGTCACAAATAAGGTATCAAAATATGCTCATCTGACCGTAATCAAATGCCTAAAACCCCTAAGCTTACGGGGGCTCTGCCCCCTGGACCCCACCAAGGGCCCTAAGGCGGGCCTCTGGATGCTCATCTGACCGTAATTAAATATCTAAAACCCCTAAGCTTTCGGGGGCTCTGCCCCCTGGACCCCACCAAGGGCCCTAAGGCTGGCCTCTGGATGCTCATCTGACCGTAATTAAATATTTAAAACCCCTAAGCTTCCGGGGGCTGTGCCCCCTGGACCCCACCAAAAGCCCTAAGAAGGGCTCTGGATGCTCATCTGACCGTAATTAAATAGCTAAAACCCCTGAGCTTCCGGGGGATCTGCCCCCAGGACCCCACCAAATGCTCTAATGGGTCCCCTGGACCCCCCGCCAATTAGTGACCTGTCAGGGTCACAAATAAGGTATCAAAATATGCTCATCTGACCGTAATTAAATGCCTAAAACCCCTGAGCTTACGGGAGCTCTGCCCCCTGGACCCCACCAAGGGCTCTAAGGCGGGCCTCTGGATACTCATTTGACCGTAATTGAATATATAAAACCCCTAAGTTCCCGGGGGCTCTGCCCCCTGGACCCCACCAAAAGCCCTAAGAAGGTCCCCTGGATGCTCATCTGACCGTAATTAAATAGCTAAAACCCCTGAGCTTCCGGGGGCTCTGCCCCCAAGACCCCACCAAAAGCTCTAATGAGGGCCCCTTGCGGCTCATCTGATCGTAATTAAATGCCTAAAACCCCTGAGCTTCATGGGGCTCAGCCCCCTGGACCCCCCGCCAATTAGTGACCTGTCAGTGTCACAAATAAGGTATCAAAATATGCTCACCTGACCGTAATTAACAGCCTAAAACTCCTGAGCTTACGGGGGCACCGCCCCTGGACCCCACCAAATGCTCTAAGGAGGGCTCCTGGCAGCTCATCTGACCGTAATTAAATAGCTAAAACACCTGAGCTTCAAAGGGCTCAGCCCCCTGGACCCCCCGCCAATTAGTGACCTGCCAGTGTCACAAATAAGGTATCAAAATATGCTCATCTGACCGTAATAAAATGCCTAAAACCCCTGAGCTATCGGGGGCTCTGTCCCCTGGACCCCTCTAGGAGCCCTTAGACCGGCCCCTGAATGCACATCTGACCATAATTAAATGCCTAAAACCACTGAGCTTCAGGGGGCTCAGCCCCCTGGACCCCACGCCAATTAGTGACCTGCCAGTGTCTCAAAGAAGGTATCTCAATATGCTTATCTGACCGTAATTTACTGCCTAAAACCCCAGAGTTTCCGGGGGCTCTGCCCCTTGACCATTTTGCTCATTAGGCCACTGCCCCTGAAAGGTGAGCCCCCTGGAATGTTTGCCCCCCAATCTCAAACTGCTTCCGGCGCGCCTGGCTGTAGCGCATCTAATTTAGTAGCTATCGGTTTCGTCTGCTGGTACGTCATCACCAGATCTATTCGTGGTCATCAAGGTCTCAATACTCCTAAGAATATTGCGAAAGTCGTGCTGATCATGTGGATGGAGTCAATTGCATTAATGATTATACCTCCTGTTCTAGAAGTCGGGACTCTCGGTTATTTCAGATACTACGGCATATGCAGTTTGACCGATACAAACCCACTGGTCTTCGTTAATATCTTGTTTAAGGACTCTGTCTTCATTGCTGCCCTGGTAATCATCCTAACGTTTTAAGGACTGGTTTTGCGCCACGTTCTGCAATAGCATAAGCAGTTCCGAGACAAGTTTGCAGATGATAACGCTACCGGTTCAAGCTCAGCAGAGACACAACAGAACAAGGCTTCTCCATCAAACATATTTTGGGAAATCAACAAAATTGGTAGAGTAATGATTAATTATGGACCTGTAAGACATAAAATTGAACAGTAATGACTTATTAGAATAGAATTATGGAACCAATCTGCTAGTAACAGAAAATGTGTATATTTCAGAGATTTAGCATTGCCTAATATAATCCAGATCTATCAAAATACCCATATGTTACGGAAGCGGTTCGAGGCAAGAAACAGCGATAGGGTGATCAGGGTAGCCAAGGTCATTTCTTTTTTTGTTATTTATTAGTTTTGTTACTTTTAGTTTTAAGAAAACTACATTAAAAAAATTAGCATTGCCTAATTGGATCCAGTTCGATCAAAATACCAATCTGTTACATAAGCGGGTAGAGGCAAGAAACAGGGACACTAATGTATTTTTTTTTAAAGTGATCAGGCTAAACAAGGTCTTTTTTACTTCTTTTTCTTGGAAGGATAACAAAAAAATACAAATCAAGGCGATATGGGCGCTCACAAGAATAGTGACCTTTGACAAGGCGCGATGCATTGTTTTCCCTTGCTCAATTAGTTCATGGCTAGTGTATATATTTGTTTAAAAGTCGGATGAGTTTACCTGTAATAATCATTACAACGGCCTAAAATTGCCGATGAAATGACAAGGAATGTCATGTAAGGGATAATTATGACTTTTCAGTGCAGTCCGTGATTGTGGATGACAAGAATTGTCTGACTAACATCTAAGTCTGAGTCTGACTAACATCTTATTAGGATTTTTCAGTGGATGACAATAGTTATTAACGTTCTCATGAAAATAATAAAAGAGAAATAGTCTAATTCACATCGTAGCTGTTTACCTCATCTGTATCATCATCAAAGCGAATCGGATTGGGTGGAAGTCGATAAACGAGGGCGTATCTTCAATATTCCTCATAATTCTTCAGTTTTGTGAGATAATGACCGCCTGATGACAATATTTTCTTTTTCACTTTATCGATAATGATAGGTTGCTGTTCCTAGTAACAATCTTAACATACATACACATTTCTTTTACTGTGTCAGAAATTGATCAAAATTATTTGTTCTGGGAGATGCAACATGTTTTTTGTTTTTGCATTTATTTGTCACTATGAAGGTTCACATAGTGGAAGTAATGAAGTACGTCGTTGACATGACACATGACAGTACAACCTTTGACAATGAAAATGACTACTAATAAGCAAATTTCGATTTTCCTTTATAATATGGGACATTGGTCTAGATCTTAGTCGGATATAATATAGTTACTAAACTCTTGGAAGCTTACTCGCTCATGAACTTCCACTGCGGGTAAAAAAAAGAAAATAATAGGAATTCGTCTCTCGAGAGACATTGACAATGACTATGACAGTTATTCTTCTGTCACTCATAATCAGGGTACTGGCGATTACAATCATATATGTACAAACAATAAATATTATTGTAAACAAGTAAATAAATTACATAGTATTTGAAGTTCATCATTTGTGAACATGTACAAACAAAAAGAAAATGAAAGCAAACGCATAGGCAAACAGTCTATAATCAAATTTGTGGGTAATTGAAGAAAGAAAAGATTAAATGAATGAACTAATAATCAATTGATGAATAATATAAAATTCAATGAATAATGAAAAAAATGAATGAATCAATAACAAAATTTATAAATAAACAAATAAATATTATGAAATTAATACACTGCATTAATCAAACAATTATCCTATAATATGTTAAACAAGTTAAATAATGGCGTCAACATAATTTGCTGTTATATTGCAAAGAAACTTTACTTATAATGGGTTCAAAATAAAATACTTCGAATGTGCATTTCAAAAAATAGTTTAAAAACGAATGATAATTCTCTTACATATTTTACAAGGTTAGAGCAAGTTTTTCTGGATTGTTTTCCTTTCTTTTTACATTTAAAGAGGTGATTCATTTTAATGGTATATATTTTGACGTTCAGTGTATTTGTTTTGAAGATTGAGTAAATCTTGAACTATTGAACATTCAGTTGAAAGAGAAAGGATTTTTAAGGGCAAAACGATTTTACAAATATAACATATTCCTACCTGAGTTAGGCAAGAATTTCGCATACTAAGCAGATCTTATTTAATTGAATACGCGATGGTTTGATAGGAAGACATAAATATTTGTATCTGAATCACGATTGAACAAAGAAAAATGTCTTGCGGATGTGATCATAACGGCACAGCTTTACATGATGCTTGATTTCACTGGTTTCTGTAGTGGCATATAGCGCAGGTCTAGACATTGTGGGGCACTGTCATTGTATTTGTGTGGGGCGTGTGCGTGTGTGCGTGTGTGCGTGTGTGTACGTGTGTGTGTGTGTGTGGGGGTACGACACCGGTCATACTCGATGGATAAAATGAAAATGGAAAAGCCATTTATTAGCGAGAGGGAGTAGGAGGGGGTCATAACAATCTTCTTTTCACTTCCCTTTCCTTCCCCTCTCTTGTTTCTTGTGTATATTGTTTGCTAATGGCTTGGTGGAAGTTTAATTTCCGGTCGTTGATTCATCCTAGCGTGATATTTTTAATTCATGGCTATCAATCTTGAAAAGTCGTACCGAACAGTAGGCAAAAACTGATTTAGATTCAATTGAAAAGTAGAATGTCATTCAGAATCTATTATTTTTAATAAGTCTATAGCTTTTCGCGCATAACAAGTTTTGCAATGTTCATGACTATAATTGTGGCAAAAGAATGGAAATAATATAAATACTGACTTGATCATATGCAATTCCCACTTTTTGTATCAGCTACTGATCACGTACATTCTTGCGATTCCTATCAATGTCCGAATGACATCAACTGCGTTATCTATCACTGGAAGACGCCTTCAAATGTTTGGACACTTGCAAAGACACCATCGGTCATCTAGCTAGAAATAAGTTTTAAAGCGCAAAATCGTCTAACAGATGGACATATTGATTTGATAACGTAAAAATCCCACAAGTCTAATTTCAATTCGCCAACGATGGAGGCAAGTCCACAGTCTCCTGTAGAAGCGCCAACTTTAGCTTTCTATCATCGAGCTATCGTTGCATCAGTCCTAGCAGTATTTACAATTTTTGGTCTCTTTGGCAATACTCTTGTTATCGTCTCCGTCATCACCACGAAGAAGCTTCGTACGGTCACAAACATCTTGGTGGTCAATCTCGCTCTCGCTGACAATTTGGCATGTTTCTTCTTACCATTCCAGATCGCCGGTCTCCTAAGTCAAACGGGAAGGTACCCGATTCCAGAAATCATCTGTGCAATTGTGGCTGGAGTTGGGTTCACCAGCGTATGCTGTAGCGCATCTAATTTAGTCGCTATCGGTTTCGTCCGCTGGTACGTCATCACCAGATCTATTCGTGGTCATCAAGGTCTTAATACTCCTAAGAATATTGCGAAAGTTGTGCTGATCATCTGGATGGAGTCAATTGCACTCATGGTCATACCTCCTGCTCTAGGAGTAGGGACTTTCGGTTATTACAGATACTACGGCTTATGCACTTTGTCTGATACAAACCCACTTGCCTACGTTAATATCTTGTTTCAGGGCGCTGTCATCATTGCTACCCTGGTTCTCACCCTGACGTTTTACGGACTGATTTTGAGCCACGTTTTGCAACACAATAAGCAGTTCAGAGACAAGTATGCAGATGATAAGGCTACCGATTCAAGCTCAGCAGAGGCAAAACAGATCAAGGCTTCTTCATCTAAATCTCAAGATTCTCGTTCACCCATGATCAAAGCCATCAACCAAAAGGAGATCGAGATCACAAAGAATGTTTTCATTGTTGTCTGCCTCTTCATGATTTGCTTTGTAGTGTCAAGCGTGAATTTCGTAATTCCCGGTGCAAGCCTGTCCACCCTCTATGGCTACATGATCTTGATGGCGAACAGCGTGGTCAATCCAATCATCTATGGTCTGAAGCATCCCAACTTTCAAGAGGCTTTCAAGAGAATCCTTTGCCGTCGTCGCAGACCGCTCGAGCGTGTCTCACACTGATTACAAAGAAGTCCAATTGCAGGTAATACAGAGTGTTTGTCGGGGTCTTTTCTTATTTGGTACGTCGTTTAGTATTAGAATAGGCTTATATCATTATTCGATTGCTGTGAGGCTTTTTTCATTCGTGATATACTCACAATTAACAAAAATTGTTCTAAGATATACCACTATTTTAGATCAAAATGGTACGGGATGGAGTTGTACCTCCATAGGTATCTGGGGAAAATTAGAAAGATATTTTCCTCTGTTTTTTAAATTCCTTCAACTTTTACCAACATAGTGTATACTAGTCCTGTATGTAATAAATCTCGAGTTTACCTAATTATTGTGTAAAAGGTTTGATTATTAATTTATTTACTTATTTATACTTGTTATTTATTCGACCTTTCATTTAATTTTATATATTCTATTTATTTACTTTATTCATCTACTATTATTTGTTTTTTACTAACAACGTATTTAGAGAGAACAACAAAATTGGTAGAGGAATCATTTATGATATGGTCCTGTAAGACATAAAAATTGTACAGTAATGGCTTATTTAGAATAGTGGAACAAATGCGCTAGTAACAGAAGGTTTGTTAATGCACAATAAACAAATACTAACAAATATTTTACAATACAATAGTTAGTACTTACAGACCGATATTCTAAAAATGAATATTAATCAAAATACAAGGCAAGGAGTACAGATATCAATATATTTATCACCTTATGGGAAAAGATATTATAATAGTGTTGGATAATGCGAAGTTGAATTTGGTTTTCTTACACATATACTTAGTTGAATTATCCAAGGATAGCGCATCTTGAATGTTATCATGTAATGAATTCAAGTCATAAGCACACGCATTCTGTATAAATGACTGTGGTATTTTGTTTTGAGGGAACTACATTCAGAAAATTAGCATTGCCTGATTGTATCCAGGTCTATCAAAATACCAATCTGTTACATAAGCGGGTAAAGGCAATAAACAGGGACACTAATGTAGACAAATGTGATCTGGGTAACAATGGTCATTTCTTTTTTGTTACTCATATGAATTTGTGACCCCCGATTTCTTTCACCTAATTTGAAGCTTATAATCAGCCCGGGTCAGCTGTGCGCACATACAGAACCAACTACGCGTACAATGTCCTCTCAGCTGTGCGGCTAAATCTGATTGGCTCTGATTGGATCACTCTAGGTTCGCGACCGTTCTATTTCGATTATTATTTTCCGTATGCAATGCATGAGAGAGTAAGCGCAATTATGATCCACGTTAAAAAAACCCTTTGTTTCCCCCCGAGCAAGATTGGTACGACCCGGTCCGCTGGCTACTTACAGATTTCAGCAAACAAGAGGCAACACACGTTAATCAATGGAGAAAAATGGAGTTCCCAAAATCAGACGGAGGTACCGATTGGTTTTTACCTTTTGACGGGGTTTTTTCATCCAATGAGAATCATTTATATATCAAAGTGTTCAGAATGAACTGAATGACATGAATCTTTTTCCGTTGGTAAAAAATAGCCCTCTCCCGGCAAGAAACCGCCAGATATAGCCAGGAGCGTTCAGTCAAAAAGTTCGATACCACAGAAATTTTGACCAAATTGATAACGAAAAAGGATCAATAAATGAGGGTTCGATGGAACAACAAAATATCGTGATTTTTACATCACCATGAAGAAGAAAAGTCAAATTTTCTAATGCTTTTTCCGTTGGTGAATTAGGCCGATCGGATCAAAAGATATAGTTGAAAAGGAGGGATTTGGGCATATTTTTAAAGCTTTTCACGTCGGTGCGCGGTGTGTTTGAAGAGGTTGACGCTTAAGTGTATGGGTAAAATCCATATGTGGAAGTATTTTTTTTGTTCAATAATATGAATCAAGGCGATATGTGCCCTCACAAGTATAGTGACCTTTGGGAAGGTGCGGTGCATTTTCCCCAGTTCAATAAGTTCATGGTCAGTGTATATATTATTAAAAATTCGGATGAGTTTACTTGTAATAATCATTGTTTTGTTGATTACATTTATTTGGAGAAATTACTAAAAGTAACATTTTGCACATTGTCGTGAATGACACAGATAATTACGGCATGGTGGATGAAAACATTCAGATACATCGTTATTGATCAATTAGAATATGATAGGGGCTAGGGAACTTCCTTGTGGAACCCTCAAAATGTTAACGTCATTGATGCCTTCATACACTGTATATACATGTATATCTTGTGTTTTTTCTTCAAGAGTTTATTAACTTGTGTCTTTTCTATGATGAGCTTCATTCGTAATCATACACTTTCGATTTTTCGATCGATTATTAGTTCAACACGTGAGGACAAATTACATGAAATGTATTGATTTTACTTTTGTCAAAACAGGAACGACCTTATAAGAAATAGGCAAACAGTCTATATATTCAAATGATTGGGTAATTGAAGAAAAAAGGATTTAATGAATGATTTAATAAAGAATTTATGTTTAATAGATATCTCAATAAGTAAATTTCTAAAAATGAATAAAGCAATGACAACAACAAAAACAAAAAATATCATAAAAGTAATCCACTGCATTAACGAAACAACTAATTCTATACTATTTAAAACAAGGTGAATATTGGCGTCAACATCATTTGACTAATAATTGGTTCAAAATCAAATGCTTCGAATGCGGAAAAAGGGGTTTACAGACAATGGATAATTTTCCTACAGAATTTTACAAGGTTGGAGCGAGATTTCTTTTTTTTGTCTTTCTTTTTACATTTAAAGCGTTGATTCAATTTAAGGTTATATATTCGGTCGTTCAGTGTACTTGTTTTGAGGATTGTGTTTTCTTTCTTTAGCGAAGAAGGGAAAAACTGAATGAATAATGTAATTCATCACTAATTGACTGTAAGTTACATAGAAAATAAGGTCTGATGTTTCTTTCACGTTGTTCATATCTACCTGAGACTACTGGTAGTCGATGATTTCCACACACAAAAATTACAAAAGCGATTCGATCTTTTTTTAATTTAAATCAATAAGGTAACTTTCTTTGCAAAGATTGTTTTCAAATATTCTATAATTTATACATTTTGAGTATATGTACCAAAGAAAGATGTTTAACTCATACAATAGGGGTTTTAAGCCCTTTGCGCGCACGTTTTCGTGTTTAGTGTTTCAAGAAAATGATTCTTAATAATGTTTACTGTAGAACTGAACATTCAGTTGAAAAAGAAAGGATGTTTCGAAGGGGCAAAACGATTTTACATTTATAACATATTCCTACCTGAATCAGGCAAAATTTCGCAATCCTAGCAGATATTTTTAATTGAATACATGATGGTTTGATTCGAAGACATAACTATTTGTATCTGAATCGCGATTGAATAAGAAAAATGTCTTGCGGATGCAATCGTAATTGTACAGCTTTACATGATGCTTGATTTCACTGGTTTCTGTAGTGGCATAGCGCGGGTCTAGACATTGTGGGGCCCTGATACTGTATGTATGTGTCATGTGTGTGTCGGGGGAACGACACTACTCGGTGGATGAAATGCACATTTTAAAAGCCATTAATTGGTGAGAGGGAGTTGGAGGGGGTCGTAACTTCTTCTTTTCCCTCCCCCTTTCCGTCCCCTCTCTTGTTTCTGCATGAGCCCATATGTATGTGTATATTGTTTGCTAATGGCTTGGTGCAAGTTCAATGTAGCTCTAATTTTCTATCTAATGAACCCGACAAAGAATATCTTTCCGGTCGCAGATTCATCCTACCGTGATATCTTTGATTCATGGCTATCAATCATGGAAAGTCGTAAAACCGAACAGTTGGTAACAACTGATTTAGATTTAATTGAAAACTAGAATGTCATTCAGCATCTATAATCTTCAATAAGTCTATAGCTTTTCGCTCATAACGAGCTGTAAAATTGTCATGATTATAAATGTGGCAAACAAAATAGAAATAATATAAATGCTGACTTGATCACCTGTAATTTCCATTAATTGTAGCGGCTACTAATCACGTACATTTTGCGATTCCCATCAATGTCCAAATGACATAAGCTGCGTTATCTATCACTGGAAGACGACTTCAATATTTTGGACACCTCCAAAATAACACCATCAGCCATCAAGCTAATAAGAAGTTTTAAACTGCAAAATCGACTAATAACAGATGGACATATTGATGTAATAACGTAAAATTCCCACAAGTCTAATTTTAATTCACCAACGATGGAAGCAAGTCCACAATCTCCTGTAGAAGCGCCAACTATAGCTTTCAAGCATCGTGCTATCGTTGCATCAGTCCTAGCGGGATTAGCAATTATTGGTCTCTTTGGCAATACTCTTGTTATCGTCTCCGTCATCACCACGAAGAAGCTTCGTACGGTCACCAACATCTTGGTGGTCAATCTCGCTTTCGCTGACAATTTGACGTGTTCCAGCTTACCATTCCAGATCGCCGGTCTCCTAAGTCAAACGGGAAGGTACCCGATTCCAGAAATCATCTGTGCAATTGTGGCTGGAGTTGGGTTCACCAGCGTATGCTGTAGCGTATCTAATTTAGTCGCTATCGGTTTCGTCCGCTGGTACGTCATCACCAGATCTATTCGTGGTCATCAAGGTCTCAATACTCCGAAGAATATTGCGAAAGTCGTGCTGATCATCTGGATGGAGTCAATTGCACTTATGATCATACCTCCTGTTCTAGGGGTCGGGACTTTCGGTTATTTCAAATACTACGGCATATGCACTTTGACTGATAAAAATCCACTGGTCTTCGTTAATATCTTGTTTCAGGGCTCTGTCATCATTGCTACCCTTGTACTCACCCTAACGTTTTACGGACTAATTTTGCGCCACGTTTTGCAACACAATAAGCGGTTCAGAGACAAATTTGCAGATAATAAAGCTACCGAATCAAGCTCAGCAGAGGCACAACAGAACAAGGCTTCTCCATCTACATCTCAAGATGCTCGTCCACCCATGATCAAAGCCATCAACCAAAAGGAGATCGAGATCACAAAGAATGTTTTCATGGTTGTCTGCCTCTTCATGATTTGCTTTGTAGCGCAAAGCGTGAACTTCATAATTCCAGGGGCAAGCCTGTCCACCCTCTATGGCTACATGATCATGATGGCGAACAGCGTGGTCAATCCGATCATCTATGGTCTGAAGCATCCCAACTTTCAAGAGGCTTTCAAGAGAATCCTATGCCGTCGTCGCAGACCGCTCGAGCGTGTCTCAAACTGATTACAAAGAACTCCAATTGCAGGTAACACAGAGTGTTTGTCAAAATCTTTTCTGATTTGGTACATCATTAAGAATTAGAATAGGCCTAAATCATTAATCGATTGCTGCGAGGCTTTTTACATTCGTGATATACTCATGATTAACAAAGTTGTTCTAAGAATTACCACTATTTTAGATCAAAATACCCAACTGATACATAAGCAGGTATAGGCAAGAAACAAGGACACCAATTCAAAAACAAAGAAGTGATCATTATGCAGGGTAACTAAGGTAATTTTTCTCTTACTTGGAAGGTTCTTTAAAAAAAAAATACAAATCAAGGCGATATGTGCGATCACAAGTACATGTATAGTGACCTTTGCCAAGGCGTGATGAGGACATATTTTAATTATTCCTCATAATTCCTATAGTTTCGTGAAAAAATGACCGCCTGATGACATTATTTTTCTTTTTCAGTTTATCGATAATGGTAGGTCACTGTTCCTATAGTCACCAAATTAACGTACATGCAAAATTTATTTTACTATGACGGACATTGTTCAAATTTATTTGTTTTTGGAGATGCATCATGTTTTACGTTTTACTACAACATAGTGGAAGTTATGAAGTAAGTCCATGACATGACATCACAGTACAACCTTTGACAATGAAAATGACTACCAATAGGCAAATTTCGATTTGCCTATATAATATTGGAATTTCGACCAGATCTTAGCCGGATATATAGTAGTTACTAAACTCTTTGAAGTTACTCGTTCATGAACTTCCAATGCGGGTAAAAAAAAGGGGAAAATAATAGGAATTCATCTCTTGAGTGACATTGACAATGGCAATGACATCCATTATCCTGTCATCCATAATCAGGGTATAGGAGAATAAAATTATTTATGTTCACATATAGTATATATTATTGTAAACACGTAAATAAATCTCTAATATTTAAAACAATGTGAATAATGGCGTCAACATAATCTGCTGTTATATCGCAAAGAAACTTTACTAATATTGGTTCCAGAATAAAATTAGTTTCAAAATGAATGATAATTTTCCTATAAATTTTTATTATGGATGGAGCGATTTGAGATTTTAAAAAAAGTTAAAAGGTTGATATATTTTAAGAAATTTTAAAGAGTTACCAAAAACGCTTTCAAAAATATTTATACACGGCTGGTTGGCAACTCCATCTTTGTTTTGGTTTTGCTGGTCAAGGTTACGCAACAATAATCTTGTTTACATTGTTGTCAAGGATTTGGCGCCTCTAGACAAGGCGCGCTTTGTTCCTGCGTTTCCGAATGCGCTCCTTTGCACACGAAACGCATAACACGCGATTGTGAGAGTGCGTACGTACGTGCACGTAGAAATTGTGTCATTCTCTAGTGGCTTTTGGTAGAGGCAAGACCTGTTGATTTGGATAATCAAAATATCAGTGGATTCTGGAATTAACTGACGTTGACTTTGTTTTTGCATCGGCAGTGGAAATCCTGTTATTTTTCTTGAATAACTTGCCTGAATTTTGG